>CANYBF010221096.1:0-17816 GCA_948192965.1 Dalechampia spathulata | reverse complement strand
GTGGTTTTTTAATCAAAATTGAGAGAAAATGAGTTTTCAAAATCCTAAGCTAATTGCTCCTCCCGCCAAAATAACAGACTTTCAAATTATAACTGACTCACGAACATACCCGATCGGGTATACTAATGAAGCAAAACGGGTATGAAAACTTACCCGAACGGGTAAGATGCATACCCAAATGGGTAAGACCAAACTTACCCGAATGGGTAAGTGTCATACCCTAACACAACCCAAAGATACCCGAACGGGTATGAGACTCATAAAGACAAAAAGACCTAAGTGCAACCCTAATTTGAACCCTGAACTGCACCGGGATAAACCAAGATGCCCATGAGGGCAAAACAACAAGGAGATAGGCTCGATTCATCCCAATCAATCCGACCGATCCAAAATTAGGGTGCGACAACAGCTTTCCGATCTGACAAATCCAGCAACTCCAGTGGCTTTTCCATGCAATTGGGGTTCTGGATCTGTCAAATATTATCCAGATCTACTTGATTTTAGGTTTAAAATCATTTATTTCAATTAATTACTTAATTAATGTTTGGTTTGGCAAACGGAAGGCCAATTCGTGTTCAAAATGAGGTACTGTTTCATTAAAGTTGCTGGATTTTTTCTGTAGTTTATTTTTGTACGGACAGATTTAATTTTCTTGCAGATCGGTCTCTGATGTGTGCCACACATCATGCCATGTGCGGCACACATAGCCTATGTGTGGCGTACATCACCTGATGCGTGGCGTACATCCCTCACGTTTTTCCAGAAAAACCGTATTTCAGGCCATATTTTAGCCGTAATTTGACGTATCTAGTGGTATTTGAGTCTCACAGTGACTGAAGTATTCTGGAATAGTCATAAAAAAATTTCACATAATTAATTTTGGCCTCAAAATTAATTTTTATGATAAAATGCAATTTTTACTTGTATAAATGCAGTTTTTGAAAGGATTGAAATTAATTGGTTGTAGGGCTATCTCCAGTAATTTTTGTGTGATAATAGTCCTCCTAATTAATTTTTCCATGATCAAATAAAATAAATTTGCTTAAAATTATTTTTTTATTAAAATGAATTTTCACGATCTGGCTCGTGTTTATTATTTCAATTATTGCCTAAAAATTGCTGGATTTTGACTCTTGGTTCATACTTTTAAATGGTATTGGACTAGTCAATTAAATCCAAAATTCATTTGCTAGTAATGGATTTTATTTGTTTATTTTGCATATTAATCCATCCGCATTTTGGATCATGCAAAACCACAAGGAATAGTCCTCGGGAAGGAGGGGACGTTACATAACATCCCAAAATTATGTATGCTAGGAATTTATGTAATAGGATAGGATTTATCATTCGGTCTGTAATAATTAATCCCCCTATCTCGTGTGTACCCCCCTAATTTCCTCGATCCCTTTCACCGGCCTTTATTTTTTTTCGTTTATTTGCTTAAATATACTATGTCATCATGTCACATGCCATGTCACATGACACATGCACACATTACTATGTATGCCATGCATATACCATATGCCATAACATACTATATTTCGTATGCATATACGTATAAATATGCCAATACTCCAATACACAATCCAATAAGCTCAATCAATCAATACGCCTTATCATGCATACATATATGCCACGCCATGTCATACATATACTATGTGGAATACACATTCACATACGCACCACCATGCCATGTCATACATGTGCCATGCCATTCATCACCCCATATGACCATGCATATGGTATGCCACACTTCACATGCTATGCATATAGTATGTCATTCATTTAATAGGCCATGCATATGGTATGTCATTCACTTCACATACCATGCATACGGTATGTCATTCACCTCACATGCCATGCATATGGTATGTCATTCATTTCACATGCCATGCATATGGTATGCCATACATACATATAATACAACATTTCACATGTCATGCCACATGACACAAGCACATTCTACTATACATGCCATGCATGTGCTATGTCACACATCATCTCACATGCCACGCATTTGGTATGTCATATATATCACATGTCATGCATATGCCATGTTTTACATCATCACACATATCATTCATATGATATACCATACACATGCCATGCACATAGTATGCCATTCATTATGCCATGTCATGACATATGTCATGTCATGCATCACTTCACATGTCATGCATATGATATGCCATTCATCCCACATCCTATACATACGCATTGCATACATTATACACCCAACGCTAAAAATAAATCAAAAATGTTAATGCATAACACCATACGCTATTTGCCATAATATGTGCTTACTTATTAGGTTGCCATATCATGCATATGATATGTCATTCACGCTCACATGACATGCATATGCCATGTTACTTTTATCGCTATATCACATGACATGCATATGCCAAGCCATTTAAATGCCATATAGCTTTATATGTCATTTTACTTGCAACCTTGCAACGCCAATTAACATGTTGCACTGTGTGCTTACAATTACACTCGCATGCTTGCCTGCTTAGGACAATTAATCCCAACTATAATGGTAAAATCAATTTTGGAAACTTATAGAATATATCTCCACCACCCGAACCCAATCTCTAAAGGGTTTAACTAGCACTCATGCTATGGGTCGGTTGGACCAATCCATAACCATCCAGTGGTGACTCACTTGCGACTCTTTCGAGTCCGTATCATTCCCTAAGGGAACCCCTTAGGAACACTACGCTTTCACTCCAAGTACGGTCCCCGGTCCATGACTTTTGCAAGCCTCGCTCTGGACCCTGGCAGAAACCGGTGCTCACAGCATGTTACTATTCATTTGTTAAGGTGAACTATTCATTTTGTATATTACACTATTCATTTGGTCATTTTCTTTCATGAAATCTTCATGTTTTCACCTTACTTGTTGATGCCTTTATGAAACCTTATAGGAAAAGTTATGAACTATGAAGGACATTCACATTTATGCTATCATCTAATGCTTGAATCAAAGTATTAATCCATGTAAAAAAAGTATCAAAACATATACATTTAAGGTATGCAACTCACACTTATGAAAACCAGAAAATGCAAATATCATTTCTGCATGTATTTAGACTAAATGAATTTTTAAGCTATCCTCTTGCCCTTTAATATAAACAAGACATATACCATTAGAAACTAGATTCATTAAGCTTTCTTTCAAGGTATAGCATGAAAATTATCTCATTCTTTAAGGCCTCCAAAAGTAAAAAGGCCGCATGCCTTATATATCATGCTAAAATGCACTATTTTTGTTACTAATCATGTACCCCCATGTATAGCATCCCACTTTTGACAACCCAAATGAAATTAGAATTAATCATACTTTATAGTTGGAAACTAGACTCAATACACTTTAATTTGACATATTACATAAAATTTTTAAATAACATTAAAGCCTTCAAAAGTGAAGTTTATGCAAGGTCTAAAATTCTATCCGAGACCAAATCCGATTTTGCATACATTTATATTCCATTATCAATTTAGCATCTAAACCACCTTAAAATCATGTCATACTAAATATACACATGAATATACCTGTTATACGTATATTTAAGTCTTAATGGCCAACAAGAATGTACTTAAATAAACTCTAAGGTAGTGTATACACAAGTTCATTAAGTAAGCACCAAGGCTGCCTACTTTTCTTCTCTTTAGCATTTTCATAACACCATTTCATTTTCCATGCAACCAAACTTCTTTTTCTTCATTCTAACACCCTATTCAATCACATTTAATCATAAATTAATACATGACACACTTCTACCAAATTAAAACCCAAGAAACCCAAATTTCTTCATTTTGGGTAGTAACTTTATTTCCATTATCACGTAAATTTTCTTCCATATTTCATGCATTTTTCATATTCTTCATCATCAATAATCACCTCAAGCACCTTATACACACTTAAAAAATCAACTTAAGAGTCATTTACATGTATTTCTTTTTAGGGTTTTCATGGAAAAATTCATACATATACAAAACTTCTTTCAATTGCTTCAAATATACATATTTGACACTGTTCTTTCAGTTTCTTCCATTCTTCCATCAATTTTCATGCATATATGTATTATTCCTCACCTTGAGCAAAATCCTCGCATGCTTTAAATCTGAACTATAGTAAAGAATAAGAAGCAAGAAGCATGCACACAATAAAAACTAATTAAAAACACCATGAAAAATGAAATCTACTTACGAAATTACCTTGGAAAGGTAATTTTCTTTAAACTAAAAACAAAAGAGGAGGAGAAGAGGAGTATTTTGAATTGGAGAAGAGATAAATACACAAAAAAACCATATTTCTCTTTTAATTAACATTTATTTTTGATTTAATACAAAATTCAAAGAAGGAACCAATCATATGTTGACACTTATCAACATATAATAAGCTTGCTTATCAAACTTAAATTCTTCTTCTTTTAATTAATTATTATTACATCATTTTTACATCATATTCACATAAGCATCATACATGTCATGTATTACATGAATGTACATACATACCATACACAAATTGGTTTCCAAAAATTAACCTTTCCTTTTCATGAAATAATATTGATATCCTTAATTAGTGCTTCTAATTAATTCTAACTTCATTTAAACTTCCATTTACATATCCTAACATATACTTTCTCATATAATAACTTGTCTAGCATGCCAAAACATCATATATCACATATAAATTCCATTATTAAGCTTTATGAAAATCATTAAACATAAACATGTCAGACTTACATCCATAATGCATCTTATGCACACTTTCATCATGTTAACCATCTTTTCACTTTCTTTTCATTTCTTTCTCTACAAATTCCATGTCATATGGAATTTATTCACCTCTATATCATTTCATAATATTTTTCTCATCTGAATCATTCATGAATCACTCCTTTTGCATTCTCATAGCACAAACATGTCATATATGTTTTTCTTATGCTTACAACTTTTCTATATATACTCTCTTTCCATTATTCACCTTTCAAGTAAATAAATAATGTATGTATATACATAATAATTCACATTAACATTTTAAGAACATTTAATTCACTAATAATCACCTTTAAGTCCATTTTCATTTTATTACCATTAAACGTGCACAAGTCATATTCTTACTTTACCTTTATACATACATTCATAACTTTAAACATTTTTTATACTTCATGTATTCTCTTACCATGAAACACATGCTTACATATATATACTTTGACATTTAAACTTAATTAATCCATGCTTGTACATCATTATAGCATGATCATAAAATACATATGCATGCATGAATTTAAGGTGCATATTAGGGTGTGACAAGATTAGTTTGAATCATCATAGATCAAACCATATCTAATAAAATTGTATTTTTCCTTTCTAATATATCATTACATTATTATGTTCTAAGTGGAGTAAATGATAAAATTATTCCATAATTTCTAAGATGATTGTCAAACTCTTGGCTTAAGCATTCACCACCTTAATATGATTAACGTATCTTAATAGTTTTACCAAGTCAATTTTATATTTCACTTTAAAAAACTTTGAAAATATGAATGATTCATGCTTATTCCTCATTATATAGATATATCTATATCTATTGAATTCATAATTGAATGTAATGAAGTATTAGCATCCACCTCTTACATTTACACTTAATGATTAAGCCCAAAAGATCAAAGTCCCTTTCATTATGTTTAGTGAAAGGACCTTTTATGTTTTTTTCTTGTAAACAAGAAATATAATTTTTAAATGATTCATAAAAGATCATTTTAGTAGAAAACTTATGTACATGTAAAACTAAATGATTCAAAAATAGAAATTGATTAAGAGAATGAAATACAACTAGTTTTGCTTATCTATTAAAGAAGATAACTTATAGAAAAACACGGAAGAGAAGAAGGTTAAGGCAAATAAAGTTCACTCACCTAGGAAGTAAGAATAATGCAATAATTTATGAAATAACTTTACTAAGAAATAAATTGCTATGAAAATTTACCTTTATGTGTGTTTTTAATGATTATTAAACATTGAATTGAAATTGATAATATGTATTAAGATGGCTAAATAATCTTTTTGGCTAATGAAATGTTTAATGTGTATGAGCAAATAGATTACTTAAAGTGAATAATTCATGTTTATATGTATTGCTTTACAATGTTCATAAGCAAAAGATGAAATTCAAAAAATTTTCAATTTAAACATTAAACCAAACAATGATCTAGTATTAAACACTCATGAAAATATCATTCAACCAAGAAGGCATGATAAAAGGATAGTGCAACACTTACATAATCTTTATTTTGCATTAATGGTTATAGCACACTAATAATCTCTTAAATGTAGGAGATCCTCTAAAATAATCCATACCAAAACTCCTTTTGCAAATCACCTTATTAATGTACTAGTATGATAAGATGTAGATGGTTTAATGTTTTGGTTTTTCCTTAGTCTTTTCTTTATGTTAACCAAATAGAAAAACACTAAAGAGAGAGGGAATTTACCCAAAACAAGAGATTATGATTATCATAACCCTAATGACTATAAGTTTGTATTTATAGTCAAGCATTAAGGTTACACTTAACCTTAATGACTTAAGTTGTGAATATGACATGCACATGTCCTTGGCATATGACTGCCTCTGACATATGCAAGGCATATGTTAGCTTAAGTCATATATATTCCAAAACATCTTAAGCCTAACCTATATGCAATAGGCTTTTAACTAAAATATTTTATATAACTTATCTCATAAACTTAAAAACCTATTATATATAGCTTGTTTTCTTAACTATAAGTGTGTGATCTTTTAGGTTCTTAAAATGTTGGTAATATACCAAATATATTATTAAATCTCATTTAATTAATAAATTTGTATATAAGTTAAGAATGATGTCTAGTCATACATCATGACTATCTAAATGTTAAGAGGCCAATGATTTGACTTCAATCCTTCCTTATCAAATATAGGTTTTATAAACTTCTTTCACCACCCTCTATTTTATTTGGGTTTAAGTATGGATTAATGTCCAGATAGTGCATGATAAAGTCATGTTAGACCATGCCTTAAACTTAATAATTCATATACCATAATCTTTATTCCTAAAATGCCACTATGAATCTCATTCTCCTTTAGGCATTCTACTTTGGCTAAAGATTTTTGAATAATAAATTATTGCATAAACAATGAGACAATTCCTTATGATTAATCTAAGATGGTGAATCCTTTATTTTAATATAAATACCTTCAACTACTTCATATTATACCCAATTTTGAAGCTATGAATGCCTCTTATGGAGAAATAAAGCATAATAGTTAAAGCATATCAATCTATAATTAAGATGATCTTGATATCATAAGTCTAAGAATACTTGTATTACTTATATTAGTAAGATATGATTTCATAAATATAAATTAATTATCCATATGAAGTTCTAATGAACTAGTACTATGTTGTTCATCCACATGTTTAATTTAGACATCTCATCTCATTGTACATGAAAAAACACTTCTTGAAGTAAGTTTAATATATACTGATATATCTATATTAATAATATCCATTCTTATTAACACCATGATCAATGATGATTTAGATATTGAACATTTACATAAAATAAGAATCTTATATCATAAACTCTTTATGATTTCTTTTATACTATTCAATATCATTAAATTCATTATTTAGTTTAATGCTCCAAATAACACATATATAATTAAAATAAATACTACCTTTTATTAATAAATGTTTAATGAATATTACAAGATATATATGATGCTTTCAAGTATACTCCTAATATACTCCTGCTTGCATTATAATCAATCATACATAAACCTCAATCTCATTAAAGCTACATACTTCTCATATTTGCTCTATGTCAATGCCTTAGTGAGAGAGTCCACTACTTTTTGATTTATGGGAAGTTTATATATCTTCACCTCACCTATACTAATGATCTCTTTCATGAAATGGTATCTCATGAGAACATGTTTGGATTTTTTATGAGACCTTGGTTCCTTAGCTTATGTAATAGCTTTATTATACTCTTGCAAGATTTTTTGATGAACTATTTTAACACTCTCTTTTTTCTTTTTATGATCTAAATTTTATATGAGCCATCCTAGTGGATTTTTAAATCATCAAGCATATATTTTTCTTTATCTTAACGTTTGTGTGAGTCACCTTTGCAAGTTTTCAACTCACCAGACTTTTATTTTTTATTTTTGCTTTTTATTTTATTCTTTTCTCTATATAAACTACTTCTTCAATCAATTAAGGTTGACTATTTTAAAGAACTTGTTACCTTCTAGGTTTGAGATATGAACTACACCTTTAAACAATATCTTCTTGACTAGGAATAGGCTATCCTATTTCAGCCTAAATTTTCCTTGTAGGTCTCATATGGTCATTTTGACATACTTTAGAACAAGATCACCCTTATGGGCTTGAATTAACATAAGCCAGATGAAAGAATAAGAAGACCTAAGATGTAGAAGAGCATAACATGAGAGATTCAGCATATTAGGATTCTTATATATCCACTCATGTAGTACTTTATTTTGTTTTATGATATATAAGATCCATCTATATAGATATCATCATCTACACCTAGAAAGTCGTATGCTTTGGAAGAAGCCTCTTATCTATTCTCATTCAATCATGATGGTGTTGGTTTATGAAAAGATGTTTAGTAGTGGAAGATATAATTTAAAATTTTTTAAACTTGTGATTTCATTGGATCTAGCAATTCTATACATAGAAAACATCAAACATAGAGAAGATTATATAAGGAGAGACCGAAAACTTACTTATAAGCAGATCTCCTTCTTTCTTTATCCTTTTGAAAAGTTGTAGTAAACTTTTAGATCCCCAAAGATAGAGGATCTCTAAACTATCCACACAAGTTAAGAAAATGATTAGTAATCAAATTACTAGTTTTGTTTAGAGACTAGTAAAGCAAAACACAAAGAGCAATGGATGAAGAATGATAATTGAATTTTATTTTCTTCTTGAAGTTCTATTAGAACCAAATTATTTTTCCTTGTTCTTGTGCTTTAAAATTCTTAGAAAGTAAAAGGAAAAGAGAGGCATTTAAAATATGCTTCTATCACTCAATATGATTTTACCAAAATATAAACATATAACCCTAATTAGGTTTAGTTATAACAAGTCCAGTCATGTGCATGTCACATGCTTTTGGCATATGACTTACATGTGATTGACTTAAATCTCCATCCAGAAGCACATGGCAATCATGTGCACTTCCATTTAATTCATCATACATGAATAAGTTATGGGACAATCACATTTTAACCATTAAGTCAATTAATTCTGCCAAAAACTCGTATATACCATGCATGTAGAACATGTCATCTTAAATCACTTGTATCTTGAGTTCTACTCATCAAATTTCAATGATCTTAGTATCAAATTGAAGATCTTTTCATGCTCTTTCTAATGAACATAAAAAAAATCTAGGTTATCTTATAACCATAAAACATTTAAATAATCAACATCCATTCATGATTGTCATTCCCTTACTTTTAGTGCGTGACCTTTTGGGTTCTTAGCATATTGGCAACATATGAATCTATTATCAACTCCATCATATGTAAATCATGAGTGATGTCTAGTCATACATCATGACTACCCAAATATCAAGAGGTCATTAGTTTGACTACAACCCTTCCATATTTGATTCCATGCAATAAACTCCTTTCACCATCCGCTATCTCATTTAGGTTTGAGTATGGATTAATGTCAACTCAATACATAATCATTTATGTTAGATCATGCCCTTATGAAACTCATTCATCAATAGGCATCATAGTCTTGCTAGAGATTCTTGAATAAAGAATATCACATGAATCATTAAGATAAAACCCCTACATTTAATCTAGGGTGGTGAATCCTTTATTGATAAACAAATACCTTTAACTACTTCACACTATATCCAACCTCCAAGTTATGAATACATGCTATGGAGGAATAAAACATAGGAGTAAAAACATAGTGATCCATAATTAAGATAACCTTGTTATCTCAAGTCTTAAGGATACTTGCACTACTAATATAAGTGAGATACATTTCACATGCATAGATCAATTATCCATATGAAATCTCACTGGCAAGGCCTCCAATAAGTTGGTCCTCTACTAGTCATCCATATGTTTACTTTAGAAAACTCTTATTATGATGACTGAGAATCATCCTAAAAGGCAGTATAACATGTGATGATCTTAACTGCATTAATAATATCCATTCTTATTACTACATTGATCAGGGATAATTTAGTTATTGAACATTTGCACATAATAAGAATCTTATTTTATGAAATCTATGAATTCCTTTATACTATTCCAATATCTTAGAATTCATCATTTAGTTAATTACCTTTTAAGTACACTAAATAATGAATAATGCCTTTATTGATAAGTGGTTCAATATCAAATTACAATGAAATATGATGCTATAGAGCATACATTAATAGATGGTGAGGGAATAAGTCAAAATAGAAAAAAACTCACATTAGGTTTTGGGATAATTAGGGTCAAACCGATGACTTCCACCATGTCAAGGTAACACTCTATTGCTGAGTTATGCATTCGTTATTCACTTTTTAAAGATGTAGATAACACAAGGCTTTTGGTTGCCTCTCATCAATGGCTATAAGTTGCTCATATCTATCTCTTTTCCATTTATCTTTTAGTAATCTAGCTTCTAGAATGACTCATAGTGATTTAAGCTCCACTTTTACAGGTAATATGGCTTCTTTCCCATAAACAAATGATGTAAGGGGTAACACTTGTTAGACTTCTTATAGTGTTTTGGTAACTGTATAAATCATATGATAGCTGCTCATGCCAATCTTAATAAGTATGTATTATCTTAGGTATGATCTTCTTAATGGTTTTGTTTGTTGCTTGAACTGCCTTATTTGCTTAAAGGTGATATGGAGAAGACCAATGATGTTCAATCCTATTTCTTTCTAGTGAATTAATAACCAAGTCTTGGAATTACACTCCATTATTTGAATGAATTTAGAACTACTAAGTGGTGACAAACCCATAATGACATATAAGATTCTTTTGAATGAATTTGGTAACTTAGTTTACCCCTAATTTGCTATAGGATTTTGAATCCACCTATTTATAAAAGTAATCAATGACAACCAATATACATTGGTATCGATTGGAAGCATTTAGATGATTCTCACCCATGATGCAATATTCTAACCAACATGCATTGTTTGCATGATTATTTTAATCTCTTTTATTGATATATGTTGGTGTTATAAACTATCAATTATTATTCTATAAAGACTACCCTGATGTCTGGTAAAGTTACCTGCTAGCTTTTATAATGCCAAATTATCAATCTTGTTTGCATTCTCTAGATGAGCATTAATTTTTAACTTCATGTTGGTCTAGTGTCATTACTCATTGTCCTTTATATTAGGGGATTCTTGACTTCTTAATGATTACTAGCTAAATTTGACTTTATGATTATTTATATATTGAAGTTAGTATGGCTAAAGCATCAACCATTTAATTCTCATCTTGAGAAGTATGGATAAATTTGCATTAACTAAAGTTACAAATGATGAACTTCATGTACTCAACATAAGGCTTGAGCCTTTCATCTCTAACATCCACTCAATCATGGATTGGTGAATCATAAGCATTAAATCTCCAAATACTTTAACTTCTTAGGCACCAATTATTAGTAAAACTTTAATCTTGAATAACATGCTTTACATTTGACCATATTGTTAGTTATTGGAAAGCTTAACCTCATCAAGAGCATGACTAATTCACATTTTAGAGTATTCAACATAACTCTAGTTCCTACACCATCAAAGTGCAGTTGCCATTTCTCAGTGCCAATTATCCCTACGTATTCATTAAGGAAGTGTAGTTCAAAAGTCTCTAAGTTATCCACTAGTCTGGATGCTAAGAACTCAATCGATGCTCTACCATTAATCACTTTCTTTATATATTGCACATCAAATTCTAATAGCAAGATTAATCATCTAGAGTGCTTCCCCACTAGCGAAGGAGCTTCATATAAATATTTTATAGGATTGACCTTGGAGATTGCTTATATCTAATAGGATTAGAAGTAATGTTTGAGCTCCCTTATTACCTAAACTATAACCATGCGTGTCACATCCATACACACAACATCCCTGTGTGCATGCATTTTATGCATACATTAGAGTGAATGATTGATTAGTGCATGAAATGCATGAATGCTTTGACATGATGAATGTGATATGAAATGATTATTAGACAAAGGAATTCCATATGATATGGAATTAATAGAGTAATAAATGAAATAAAAGTGAATATGCACTAAAGATGCAAATTCAGTATGCTTTTGTTGAATGCTCTAAATTAAGCTCTGTAATGGAATTTATGTGTGTAAGGTAATGTATTGGTATGTTTAATATGTCATTATATGATAAAGTATAGTTTAAAATATGTAAATATAAGTTAAAGTGAGGTTAGAAGCAATGGTATGTTAAATGGTAAGCTAGGATACAAATGGAATTTCATGGAAAGTTAAGGATAATATTGGAACCCATTACATGTATGATTTATATCCATAACTTATGATGAATGGTAAGTGCAATCTTATGTAAGAATGATATGAAAATGATGTAAAAATTGGTATTATGGAAGAGGAAATAAATTGGTTAAGGAATTGGTATAAGTTTGCAAAATGTCATTGTATGATTGGTTCTTTTCTTTACATTATCAAATTAGGTCTTATATTATTCAAAGGGAAGCATAAGTCAGTCTTTACTTCCTCTTTCACCATAACACATTCAACTTCTTCCCTTCTCCTTTTTCTTTTGCATTCTAACTTAAAGAAAAAAAATATTTCAAGGTAAAATCATGCATAGGTTTTCATTTTCATGCTCTTTTTGTGTTCTATGCACTCTAAGCATGTCTTTTTCTTCTTCTTCATGATTTTTTATGTCTCAAATGAAAGGGTAAGTTTTTATAATGTTGTGTTGATTATGTGTGAATAAAATAAATGGATTCAATGATGAATGAATAAGGAAATAAGGTTGCTGAATTTGATATTAAATTGAACGAATTCTGTTTTGGTGTATTAAAAATATGTTAAACCCTAACTTGTAACCCTTGAATATGTCATTATTAGTTACTATTTGAATTATTTGAATGATGATTACTAGTTTTTCTATGGTTTGGTATGCTTAAAGGTTGATGAAAATATGATTTGATGTGTTGGTTACATGGAATTCAAAGTTGCTGCCAATTTGAGGCTATTCACCCTTCACTATTTTAGGTGGGAATAAGTGTGTAATCCTTTAATTCTTGTGTAAAAATAATTGAATGATGTGTGTAGATGATGGAAATGAGGTTTGGTTGCATGTAAAGGTGAGTTATTGCATGAAAATGCCAAAAGGTTCATTAGTAGGCAGCAAAGCATGTACTTTGTGTATATTTTATGTATTTGGGCTTTAATTATGGATATATGCCTTGTATGTTGACCAAATGGAACTGAGATTGTGTGTAACATGTATATGTATGCTTGCATTTAGTATGGTATGATTTTAATATGGTTTGAAAGTTAAATGTTTAAGGTATGCATGAAGACACTTATAAGGCAGCTTGTGCACCTTAATGTGCAAGTTGTATAACATTATGTATTATGAGAGGTGTGGATACATGATTGTGAATTTAGATATATCTTTCATGGATAAGTCTTAAAAAACATGTTTATGCATTAAAATTGACCATATGACCAAATTATGATAAGCGAAAAAATTGTACAAGTTAGTGGTATGCTAAAAATTGTAAAAGTTAGTGCATTTTGGCATGCTCTTTTTAGGCATGTGACGTTTTAAGTTTTGGAGGCCTTAATGGATGAATTTAATTACATCATATAGCTTGAAATAAACCTTGATAAGTCTTGATTCTGATGGTACATGGCTTGTATATGTTAAAGGCAAAGAAGATAGCTTAAAAATTCATTTAGTCCAAGTACATGCATAAATGGTATTTATGTTTTCCTAGTTTTAATATGTTTGTATTGTATACCTTAAATGTATAAGTTTTGGTACTTTGTTTGCATGGTTTAATACCTTAACATGTGCATGGGATAATGGACTAAAAGTGAGTGTTATTCATGATTCATAAGATAGTCATTAGGGGTACATAATGCCCTATGCATACTAAGTGAAAAGAGAAAGGAAACATGCAATAAGAATGACCATATGAATAGTAAAAATGATTAAATGAATAGTTCACATGATTAAATGAAAAGTAACTGGACTTGTATGTTTTGACACCTTAATGATTAGACATTCTAAGCTACTAAACTCAATGGTGTACATACCTAAACCTTATAATTCTTCATTATATACAAGAATAGGCATTTAGAGGCATGAAACAAAGTTAATTCCATATGTTTACAGATGCTATGACAAATCTTATACATGCTTGAATGTTTTAAATGCTTGACTTACACACTAATATGCATGTGTATGACTTATATGTGCACTTGTACTTGAGTGCAAAGGTGTGTAATGGCATGTATGAAGATAATAGCTAATCATATATGTAAATGGAAGTCAATGATGTATAAATACACTTAATGAATGAAATTATAGTTCAAGGACTTATGTTAGCTAAAAGGCATGAATGACTTCTACTTGTGAAGTGTAAAATATTGGAAGATAGTATGGTGATTATATGCTCATTATGAATCAAAGTTGAATTATAATTACATATTATGATTAGATATGGATTGCTTAAGATGATAAATCAAGTGCAATGTATGATTGACTTTACTAAGTGAATGTAAAATGGAAATGCTATAGGTTTAGCTTACGAGACTTGCACTTCTCCATAAGCTATCTATAAGGGTAAAGCGATGGTAGGTTTGTGCTATATACCTTATGACCTTACATAGGTCTTAAAATGATGTTTTCTCAATTGACTGCTTATAATAGTAAAGTAATGAGCTTACATTTTGAATGGTATCATATGATCATTGTTGCATACGATCATTAAAGCATCAATTATGCAACATGTCATGAATCATTCATACATAAAGGCATATTCATGACTTATCATATAAAGGATATAAGAGAAAAGAAAGTGATATATAGAGTAAATTTTAATGTAAGCATACTGGGTCATATAGTTTTTATCGATTCCTTTGATGGAATCATATAATTATTTTCAATTCCCACAATAGAAGCGTACAATATAGGTTCCTATCATGGAACCATAGAGAAATGTTATGTTTCTATGGGAACTAGAGAATGATACAATACCAGTACATAGAGAAATGGACCTAGTACGAGATTATGCACAATCATATAGAAAAGAAAAATGAAATGTTACGAGAAAATCAGAGGGAGAATGCAAAGCATGAATGCATTCTCACAGACATACATCATCATTAATATATCATGGAAATACAGTTATGAAATGATGAATGCACTACATGTATGCTTATATAAAGATGTATATAGAGTAATGATGCATAATATAGTATTTGATACATGAAAAGTTATAGTGGATCCTTTTATGGTGTTTATTCCTCTTTTTACATAGTATACTATATGCATTGCTATAACAAATGAAGAATGATGCAAAGTGACATGATATGATATAGATATACTACTTAATGATTGTTTATTATGATTTGACTTCAATGTGTTACTTATGATACATGATCATGTCATTTACTCATTTTATAGCACCACTGAGTTTCATACTTAGCATTTTTCATCTGATGAATGCAAGACTAGGACCTTTGGGTGAGAGTTTGGATTGATCGATCTACAGTTTATAGAGTTTGTGATTTTAAAGAATCTTATTCTTGGAGTAGTTTTGGACCAATGTAACATACTTCATGATGTCTTTTGCATATGCAACGTGTTATATTAACCTTAACGGTAGTAATACTTATGTTATGTACTTTTATTGTGTGCAATATCGATACCACTTTATTATGTAAAATTAAATACACATATCTTAGATAATGGATGATGGTATGAGTATGCATGATAGATATATGATATATATGAAGGAAAAAATTGTATAAATCCCTTGTAAGAGTAGTGCATCCCGTACGCGGGAGCCCTGCACGCAGTTCGGTGTGAAATGCCATGGTGCTTGCTCTCAATGGCATATCCTATTTTAATTTTGAAAACAATGTGCTTTATAATGTGGAGTCGCCACCTAGTTTGTTTTATCAATTCAATTGAATGACTAGAAAAAACTAGGAAATAAAACCCGGGCCTTCCTGTGTTGGAAAGCGGCCTGAATTTCTTCAGAGTTTGGGTTCGAGATTTTCAATTTATTCATATTCCATCTTATTATGTTCACTTTGTTTAAGTTTAAAGAAAGCTCCTAACACGCATTTAGGTTTAAGTTTGTTTAACATACTTTTCATGGCATACGGCATTCGAAGAAGCATACACAATTATGGAAAGCATAAAGAAAGCATAAATGCGGAAAATAAAGATGTGGGCAAATACAACCCACCCAAAAAATAAAGAAAAGCAAAACAAAATAATAAAAAAACATTTTGGGTATTTAGTACAACCCAACCAAAATAATAATAATTAAAATAATAGAATTCTAATGCGGGCCCAAGGCCCAATTCCAATGGGCTCGCCTTTCGGGATTGGGCCTCGAGCCCGATCCATCTACTTCCTCCTAAGTTAACCTAAAATCTGCAAAAGGCAACAAACGCATAAAAGGGAACAAAAACAAACATAGTAATAATTTTAATCATAAAATTAATGTGCAATTTACACAGACATGCCTAAATTAACCTAAGGAAGATGCGGAAATCGAAAAATAAAATTGGAAAGTCTACTTGTAACGAGTCGTAACTGGTATGCACAACTCGTGCAAAGTGTGAAATTTCAAAAGGAAAAAGAACAAGGTCTACTGTAACGAGTTGTGAATGGTATGTACGACTCGTGTATTTTTGTAAAACAAATGAATTAACCATTGTAACGAGTTGTTTATGTGTATATGTGACTCATACTATGCTAAAAATAAAGAATATAAGTACTGTAACGAGTCGTGAATGGTATGTACGACTCGTGATGTATTAAAAATACAAAATATAAAGTTTTGAAAGATTATTCTAACTTTGTAAATGATTTGACAGATTCTCATGGAGGCTATCATTAAGGGCATATGGTTTCAAACGATGACCATTGACCTTAAAGAGTTCTCCTTTTGAATTTATCAATTCAATTGTGCCATAAGGATATACCTGTGAGATCTTGAAAGATCCTAACCATTTAGACTTCAATTTCCCTGGAAAGAATTTCAAACGAGAGTTGAACAATAGTACTAACTGACCTGGTTGAAAATCCCTTTTTAGGATGTTTCTGTCATGCCAATATTTGGTATGTTCTTTGAAAAGCTTAGCATTTTCATATGCATTCATTCTCAATTCTTCCAGTTCATTGAGTTGTAGTAGTCTCTTTTCTCCTACTGCCTTAGCATCAAAATTCAATGCTCTTGTAGCCCAATAAGCTTTATGTTCTAACTCTACAAGAAGGTGACATGGTTTACCATAGACAAGTAGATAGGGGGTTAAACCGATTGGTGTCTTGAAAGCTGTTCGATATGCCCATAGAGCATCATCCAATTTCAATGACGAATCCTTTCTTGAAGATGAAACTGTCCTTTCTAAAATCCACTTCAATTCCCTGTTTGAAACTTCAACTTGACCACTAGTTTGAGGATGGTATGGAGTTGCAATTTTATGGAAAACACCATACTTCCTCAACAATCCTTCAAT
>CANYBF010221082.1:0-50778 GCA_948192965.1 Dalechampia spathulata | reverse complement strand
TTTTTAGAAATTTTTAAAAGTAATATTTATCTTTTTGTAAATTTTTAAAAATAATATTTATCTTTCAATTAAAATTAAAAAAGTAATAGTTATCTTTGAATAATATTTATCTTTCAATTAAAATTTTAAAAAATAATATTTATCTTTGAATTATTAAAATTAAAAAAAGAGGGGTAAATTTGTCTTTTCACTTCCCCATCTTCACACTTTTAATATATATATATATATATATTAATATTCATTGTTGTTGCATTTTAATTAAAGTAGATTTAAAAATTAGATAACCAGATATTAATATAAAACTTAATTATATCTGAAGGTGAGTGTTTAGCATCTTTATGATTAAAATGATCAAAAATCAAATAATTTATAAAAATTAAAGTTCTATCAATCCATTGAATTTATTAAAATAATATAATATATGGATAAAATTTATGTTAATATAAATTCTGAAATGATATTTTTTGACCCTCGTATGCGGTGGGAGGGCACGAATCAAAGATGACCCCGAAAAATTCTAAAAATTATGACAAGACAATGACTCTGACTGTCCTTGTATGCGGCGATAAGAGGCAGCAGAAGCAGCTTCCCTTTGAATTTATTTGCCAAATATACCTCAACATATTGGACGGTAAAACCAAAAAAAAAAAAAAAAAGCATTTTATATGAATCTAAGCACGCAAAAAAAATAAATAAAAATTGTCCTTGAAAAAAAAATCAAAGGGTATCCACAATCGATGAAGGAGATTTAAAAGAGAGGGTGCATGGCTTTAATTAATTATCATGCTTTTCTTTTAAGAATAAATATTTTGAGATTTTTCAGAGCGATGAGAATATTCCTGTGTTGGAAGGAGTTGATAGGTACACATGGGGGTTAAATCAATGGGGAATCTATAGTGGAAAGTAGGGGTGTTTGATTCTTATAACAGGAATGCAGTTTCTAGGGCTATGATCTTACCACCTCATTTATTTATTTATTTATTTATTTATTTTCGGGGCTTTGAGGTTTCCGGGTGGAGCTGGTAAGAACCTGTACCATTGATTTTTATGGGAATTAAACCAGTCAGAGACGTTAGTGTTTCAATGATTTCTTGTTAAAATGTGGAAAATGGACACCGACCTCCTCCAATTTAATCAGAGGAGTTCCTTTCGTGTCGCCTCCTTCCTCGACCATTTCTTTTTTCAAATCTAATTATTCAGTTATATCTTACAGAATATATATTTATTTCATTAATAATATCTGATATTTATATATTTTTTACTAATATATATATATATATATACACACATATTACAGTTTATTATTACATCAATAAATTCAAGTTGGAATGTTGAATAGTGTAAGCATAATCGTTGTTGCCCCTTGAAGAGTGGCACCCTTGAACAGAGAGTCTTTACGAATTAAAGAAAACTCTCAATCTCAAATCTTTCTCAGGCGAAATCATTCTGGCTAGAATTGAATATTTGTGGGTTGACTTGGAAAAGAACAACCATTCTTCTAAAATTAGGTCCTGATTACAGAAAGCATCGAGCCTCGTTTCCGACTCCATAATGCATGTCGCCACAGATGATAAAATTTACTTTATCAATGGAACGTTGACATTTCAACTCCACCGCCGACCACCACCTCCTCGTCTCCTGTTAAATGAAGCATTTCCAATAACGTAAACAAGAAAGAAAATTCCCCTGCCGCCTCGTGTATTTTGCACCATGGCAGCACTGCAGTTTCATATATCATAGTGGTTCGGTTTAGACCGGATAAAATTGACTCAGACCACAACATTAAATAAAAATAAAATCAAAACTTGTCCTATCCCACTTCACTATCAGCATCCACAAGCCCTCACCTTAAGCCTTTGGTTTATGTTATTTAGTTAGTTGAGATGAAAATAATTATAGCAAACATGATTTGTGGCGTTTAATTAACACAAAGTAGTGGTTGATGATTAGGGTCTAAACCTACTTCAGAGGCTTGAGTTTGGGATGATCATATATAGAGAAAGGTATCCGAGTGGAGAAGTTTATTCTCAGAATATACCAATCCCTTCATGGTTTTGGGCACATCTTTTTACACTAGAAGCCCTTATTCCTGGTTCTGATCATACATAAATTGACCATGTTCCTCCACTAAGAGTCAACTTAAGAGCCCTTGAAACCTTTAATAATATAATCTACATCAAAGTTTCTGGGTGTTTTATACCCATTATATACATTTCTGATAGTGGTCAAGCCCCTCAACAACTATATCCTTTTGCTTGGAGGCAACATGTAGGAAGTAGATCAACTTAATTACGGCATGTGGGTTTTATTGATTATATATTGTGTTAAAAATTCAATAAGGATGATGTTATTTTCTGAATATTTTACTTATTATTTATCATGATGATTTAATAACTATATTAAATATTAAATATATTGACTAAATATTTGATATGATTAATAATAAGAATTTTTATTATTATGAAATTATATAATTATTAATTACAAGTAGCAACAAGATTTTGTCTCAAAAACATATATATTTTCCCTTTCTTTTTCTCTCTTTCGAGTATTGTACTTCTGTCCATTGTTGGTGGAGAGGCTATTCGGATGTGTAGGATCATTACTATATCTTTATATATATATATATATATCTGTGTGTGTATAGGAAAATGCAGCCTCGGTTTCATGTCTTGTATTCACTTATGCTAAAATCTATACTTGTGATTGATTCTGTAGACATTACATAAGTGTGAACTCTATGGTAATAATGTATAAATCATGTGCAAAGGTAATAATTCTTCTGATATATTTAAAAGAATCTAATGTACTATGAAAATCAAATATACAGATTTATAAAATAAATAATTAAAATGATGAATAATCACATCGTTGATGGTTGGAGATCTGTGCAATCAAAATATATTTATAGAAAAATAAAATAAATAAAAAAACAAAAGTCTTGTGCATTATTTTGGTCCTTCGATTGTTATATTTTTCTTTTATCACATTGTTTGGTCGAAGAGTAGGCTGTCGGGCCAAAATAACAAAAAGAAAATTACACAAAAAAATCATACGATTGAATCATTATAAAAATAATTAATCATTAATGGAATTAAAATTTAATATTATTACATTATGAAGTAGATTCGTATTGAAAAACCTATCAATCAGACGGACAAAGATTTGTACCATCGTTTTCAAGTGTTTGGTGTTAGTACCTTCTTTCTGTTAAGGTACTTAATCATGATCATCCCACTCCCAACCCTTTTTCCAGTTGTTTTCGTTCTCTAGTTTTGGCCTGTAAAAACGATGGTCCATGCCTTTGTTCTGCCAACGAATGCCACAAAATGAAGTTTGAGTTCATGGTAATTAATCATTTCAAAAAAAAAAAATCATTTTGGTATTTGAATTTTATATTTTTAATAACAATGATCATTCTAATCCAATATACCACATATGTTTTTCCTCATAAATGACTATAATAAAAGAAAACCAACATTTTAATTGAATTTTGAATACCATACAAGTAAAACATAAATAAAATTTTGATATTTCTTAAACTAACCTTAATTAAATATTTTAAAAATTCCAAAATTTTGAGTCAAATTTTTCTAGGTCAAACCTTCAATTTATACATCGGAAAGATACAAGAAAGGTCTTGGCTTTATAAGGGGAGGGCTGCACATCCTAACAGGCATGTCTTTTGGGAAGAGAGTAATGATTCCACCCGTAACACCACGCTCCCATTTCTTACCATACAAACTCCAATACCAACCAAAACAAATACAAATCAACTACTATCCATCCACCCCATGCCCCTATTTTCCCACAACTCTAAACCCTTTTCTATAACAACACCTGCCTCCCCATCTACTTACTAATTTTCAATTTTTTTAAAAAAATTCATATATTTTTATAAATATTTTAATCTTGGGATAATTATAAAAAAAATTTTGTAAAAATAATTGTTTTTTCTTGTAAAAATAAAAATGACTTTTAACCATAAATATTTAATAAATATGTAATAAATCTTCTTACAACTTATAGTAGACTCATGTAAAACCTTAAAAATAATTATTTTTATAAATATTTTTTAAAAATGTATTTTTATAATATTTTAGAAATACTTGATACTTTTACAACCCTTTTATTTGTATAATATTTTACAACCCTTAAAAATAATTAATCTCTCTCTGTACTTTTCTGTAAAAGGCCCTTTTATTTCCAAGGGCTCGTTAAACTTTTCGGCCCATTATCCAACCCTCGTTTCTTTTTTCTTTTAAAAAAACCCTAAAGATTGAATAATTGATAGAATTCAATTTTCTACTACTTATATAGTTTGGTTCGTTATTATATCAGCTTGACATTTAATTTAATTATTTTTATCATTTTTTAATTTGAATCGTGTCAATGCATTGCTCTTAAAATGATATTTTTGAATAGTAACAATCCTTTCGGTGTAAAATAAACTTTGAAAAGCAGGAAACAAGAATAGTAAGGTGTGATTAGGAAAAAATCCGAACTAGAAAGCTCATAAATATAGAGAAAAGTGAGGAAGAGAATGTATTTAACTATTAAGCAAAGGTATGACGTAATGATGAAAATCCATCAAATTGAGCTTTCGGGTTCAATCTCATATGCACAAAACCTTCATCACTTCCAAACCTTTTTAAAAATCCAATGTTGTAAACTATATTTAACATAATTTTAATGTTATAGGAAAATAATGTGGGATTATTAATCTTTTGAAATAGTTAGTCAATGAGTTCCAATATATATATCATATTATATGTATATATACATTATATTATAAATATATATTACTTATACATATTTATCCCTCAAACTGTTTATAAATTTTAAAAATTTCAAAAAGCAAAAACACCAATAAAAATTTCAATTATTCACATTCCATCGATATTTTTGTTTTTAATTTGTTATTTTTGTTATCTCATTTGTTATTTTTATTTTTATTTTTTTGTAATTAATTGTTGGCGTCTATCAATTGGAGGCTGCGTAAGAATAACAATTATAAAGAGTAAAATTAAAATTTAAAACTATATTTGATTAAATATAATATTATTTTGGAATTTTTAATAAATTAATAAAATTAAAAAATATCAACTTTAAAAATGAGACAAAAGGGGTGTGCATATTTTGTATGCATGCATGTATCCAAATTAAGTTAATGTTACACCGTTGGTACTCGGATGTGACGTTGGTACTAAAGATTCACAGTTTGAGTTTTGGTAGCTGCAGTGTGGGAGTTACACTCTCTGGGTGGGCTCCTTGTGGGCACCAAGACTCCGAATCTCCATCTAGGAGGTCACTGGATACCATAATTTACCTCCTTCACCATTCTTATCGGGTCGGGGTATGGGAGCCTTGGGGTGAGGGTATATCACATTTTTGGTACCAAAGTTAATGTTACATCGAAGGGAAACAACCGACAGAGACAGAGGACCCTTCCCAAAGTCAAACCCCCGTAGCAGCCAAGTTTGAAACATGGTCTTAATATATTATTATTAATTCATTTAATTAAATGTATAAATAATATTTTTTTATAAAAATATTATACTCAATTAAAATATCATATTTTTATTGTAAAAATTTAAATCTAATTTTATTATTTTTTCTTGAATATTTTAATTTAAAAAAATTATAAAATGAAGTAGATATTATATGTTAAATAATGATATAGAATAATAAATAAATGAAAAATTGATATGTATTAAAAATTAATTTATTTTCTTATATTTTTTCCTCATTATTAACTTTCATTATTTTTTACACGTGTACATTATTTTATGTGATATCCAAATGGCACAATCAAACTACGCGGATTCCTGAGAATCGTTCTTAGCCGCCGGTTCAATGACATGAAATTAATCTGACGGTTCATGGTTCATCTGGTGACAGCATGTTGGAATATTCACAAGTTTTAACTTCTCCGACGTGGATGGAACGAACCAAGACATGAGGTAGAAACAAATAGTTTCCTTAATGGCTAAGTTTTCTATGCTATGTATATAGGCTCTTTCCCCATCTTCCTTCTCACAGAATTCTGAAACCAATTGAATCCAATAATCTCCTCTCCACTTGAGTTATATATATAATGTCAACCCCTACCATGGTGAGAATCAGGGTTTCATGCCCTTTCTTTCTTATATATATATATATATATATAGCATTTCTTTTCCAAGTATCATGCAATTACCACCTAAGGCTGTTTCAGTAATTTGTTAAAATATGATTTTATGATGCAGGAACAATTCACCCATCTCTCTGAAAGGGTAAAATGTGTGGATCTACATCCAACTGAACCCTGGTAACTTTGAAGCTCTCGTCTTGTTGTCATCTTAATCAAATCCAGTTCTTAATGTCAGGAACTTATGTCCTTTGTTTCATGCAGGATTCTTACAAGTTTATATTCAGGAACAGTGTGCATCTGGAACTATCAGTCGAATGTAAGGCGATTTTATTACCTTGTGCCCATTATTACATCCTTTTGTTATCTAGTTATTTTCGTATAGTCTGTAGTCTGACCAGAACTGCATGATTGATATGTTTAGACCATGGAGAAGTCTTTCAAGGTCACTGAATCACCAGGTATGTATAGCCTATATAAATTTGATCGTCTCAGTCATAAAACCATTACGCCTGTGTAATGTTTTCTTAATTTTGTCTGCATATTTTTACAGTAAGATCGGCGAAGTTTATCCCAAGAAAGAAGTGGATTGTCACCGGATCGGACGACAAGTTTATCCGGGTGTATAATTATGATACGATGGAACTGATCAAAGAAATCGAGGCGCATAATGATTACATCAGATGCGTAACTGTCCACCCTTCATTTCCTTATGTACTGTCATCTTCTGATGACAAGCTCATAAAGATGTGGGATTGGGACAAGAATTGGAATTGCAGTCAGATTTTTGAAGGACATGAACATTACGTCATGCAAATCACCTTTAATCCAAAAGATTCATCTACATTTGCTAGTGCATCTCTTGATGGCACCATTAAGGTAAACCTTTTTCTCCTAAATTTTGTTCCTTGGATCAAAAGTTTTCCGGGTTCCGCATTGGCTAAACCATTCTTTCTTTCAGGTATGGAATATTGACTCTTCTGCTCCAGTCAGTACACTTGATGGTCACTCGAAAGGTGTTAATTGTGTGGATTACTTGATCAGCGATGATGACAAAGTATGTCTGGTTAGTGGTTCTGATGATTACACTGTCAAGGTAAGCAATCCTGTAAAACTTTCGGGTTTGTAAAGATTGGATTTGTTTGTGCTTTGTAATCGAATGTTCACTTGGTTGAATGCAATGGTGCAGGTGTGGGACTGGGCAACCAAAACTTGTATACAGACACTAGAAGGCCATACGAACAACGTCTGTGCAATATCTGTCCATCCGGACTTTCCAGTCATTATTTCAGGTTCTGAGGACGCTACCATCTTTGTATGGGATGCTCATACTTACAGGTAATTGATCCACCGTTTCTCCATTAATACAACTCTGCAGTATCATATTTTTCAAAAATCTTTCATGTTTTTTCCTAATCACCGGACGTTAATGGTTCTGATACTGTTGGCAGGCTTCAGAATTCGTTGAATTATGGCCTTGAAAGAGTCTGGAGCATCGGATGCAAGAATGGTTCAAATCAGTAAGTTATCTTCGGGAAACTCTAGATAAGACTTGATCACAGCCTGGACTTACTCACTCCTTGCCCGTCAAAGTTTACTTTTCCAATCAAGTTCTAATTGGATAGCAGTATGTTTGATCGACTTGTTTCCAATATATATGCTTGCAGGGTGGCACTTGGCTGTGATAAAGGAAGCATTATCATCAAAATTAATGGCTCCAACTGAGGAAGGAAGGATTCATGGAATAAGTTTAGGGATGATGCTTATAATTGTAATGAATATACATACATACATACCTATATATATGTATGTATCGTATATGTATATGTATATGTATATGTTTTCGCATGAATAAACGAGGGCAAAGTTTGCATACCTTTAATTGATTTTTCTCAATGATATGAAATAATTGAAAGGGAATGAATGGCAAATTTATCCATATGAAATAATTTAAGCAAATTAATATTCCAATAAATGATATAAAATTAAGTTTAAATTAAACTATCATAATAAACATTGCTAAAAAACAATAAGAATATCTAAAATGTTATTAATCAATAATTGATTTAACTTCCAACCATATAAATGTGACATATCACCTACATGTTACCAAAACCAAATAAAACAAGCAACTACTTGACCCATTTGAATCAAATTAATCGAGTATTTAGATGGTTGGGTCATAATTATCATCCCAAATCATACTAATTAATACATTAATTACTCCATTCTGTATTGTATAAAGATAACATTTTAATTATATTTTTATGCTATATTGTTGGGTATTATTAATTCATTAGATTTATTTAAATATATACACACATTCAAATCTCTGCGTTTGACAAATAAAAGATAATTCATTTTTCGATTATGAAGATAAAATTTAATTATTAAATATTAAATTAATAAGAAATAATATTAAAAATGTTATCATTAAATCGAATAAAAATTCATTAAGATATGAGCTGATTTAATTAAAAAATGAGTTACCATCCAACGTGTCGGAGTGTTGGACAAGTTGGCTGCCACGTCATCGTAACCACTTTAAACGCATCACACTAGATCCCCACGCGCTCAGTGGCACTGTCGTAAATAGTATTCCTTAATTCCAAAGACAAAATGAACGATCTGTTCCCAAATACAAAACAAATCTCTCTCCACATCTCCATAGCGCTTGCTCGCTCGCAGTCTCTTTGACAGAGCTTTGATCTCTAACTATTACGATCTACGAAAATGGTGAGTTTTCATGATCTGGTGTTTCATTTCAGTACCTGCTTGCGAAAATCTAATTTTCATTTCGATGTTTTCTTTCCTTCTTTTGTATAATTTTTTAAGTTAGATTAGATCTGATGCAAGTCTGCATTGATTTGATAGTATTCCATAATTACACATCTAATTGCATATAATTGTAATGTAAACTCGTATAATTGAACATGTTTTTTGTTTAATTGAGTTCAATGCACCGATTTACGATCATTTATTACATGTTTGGTCGCAGAGAATCGTTAAGCGCGTTTCGAAGTTTGTAGTTATTCGTTTACGATTGGAAGTACGCATGAGATCTGGTGTTTGTTTGCTTGCTTATTTTGCAATTTTTGGCCGTTTTTCAAGCAATTTCATTTGGAACGTGATATTGTTTTTTTAAGGTGGATTGTTGAGGTGTTTTTGGTTTTTGTTGAAGTGATTTCTCTAAAGGTTAATATGGTATCTATGAGTTTTTGATTTGGTGACTGATGGTTTTGTTGTTGTGATTTTCTGTTTTAACAGCCTCTCAGACTTGAAATTAAGGTATCGTCTGTTCATTTTTTTTTAATTATTTCTTTTGTAATTTCCCGGAGTAAATCTCGTTATTGATTCTTATATATGAAATTATTTTATATCAGAGGAAACTTGCCCAAAGATCGGAGAGAGTGAAGTCTGTGGACCTACATCCATCTGAGCCATGGTAAATTATAAATTTATTGTTATTGGCGAGCATATTAGAAAAAATTGAACTTAAGCATATAATAAATAAAGTTATAGGATTTGCCTAAGTTCATTTTGTTGTTGTTGTTGTTGTTGTTGCAGGATTCTAGCAAGTCTATATTCGGGAACCGTTTGCATCTGGAACTATCAATCGCAGGTGTGCAATTATTTTTTTTGCAGTGATCGTCTGTTGCTGCAGAAAAAGAGAGCGAACTTGCAGAATGCCTTGTCATTATTCAAATCATTTGTCATTGCATTGGTTACATATCAATGATAAAAAATTGCTGATGATACATCTGGAAGCCTGGATTTATATAATTAGAAAGTTCAAATTTGTCATTATGGGGCTTACAATATCCTATCATGACACTAGAAATCGGTTATATTTATCCACTTTTAATGATTCATAGAATAAGTTAGGTATCTTACAGTGATTCTGAAGAGATTAAAGACTAGCAGCAATCATACAACAGCACATCTTTATATGCTAAACTGTCTTTGAGCTACTGATCCCCTCAAATAATTGTGATTTTTGACCAAGAAATGATAGCATGGAATATTCATAGTTTTTTCAAGGTCAGCCAGAATATGGCTAGCAAAACTGGCTAACTTGATAGGTTTTTCTTTTACTTTCCAAGTCATGTTTTTATTGGTAATATTTGGAACTGTCATTACCCTTTCTTTCTGTCAATATATACATGGACAAGCATAGATTCTTGAATACTTACATTTCTAGTTCTGATTGAGCCCTTTATCTTTCTCCAGACAATGGCAAAATCTTTTGAGGTCACCGAGTTACCAGGTATGGACTGTTACCCTTGTTGCCTGTGAGATTCTATTGTAGCATTTATATTTAGGAGATATGTTGGCTAAAGTCTACTTTACATTATCTGCAGTTAGGTCTGCTAAGTTTATTGCACGAAAGCAATGGGTTGTTGCTGGAGCAGATGACATGTTTATTCGTGTGTACAACTACAATACAATGGATAAGATTAAAGTGTTCGAGGCACATACTGACTACATTAGATGTGTAGCTGTCCATCCCACACTTCCATATGTTTTGTCATCATCCGATGATATGCTCATCAAGCTTTGGGATTGGGACAAGGGTTGGGTGTGTACTCAGATATTTGAGGGACATTCTCATTATGTGATGCAAGTGACATTTAATCCCAAGGATACAAACACTTTTGCAAGTGCATCTCTTGATCGCACAATAAAGGTGTGGAGTTTTTTCTTTGTTGGTAACTTTTGGACTAGATTTCTTACATTATTTGACATATTCATGATGGTTTATTTTTACCCTTTATTAGATTTGGAATCTTGGCTCTCCCGATCCCAATTTTACCTTGGATGCCCATCAGAAAGGAGTAAATTGTGTTGACTACTTTACTGGTGGTGATAAGCCTTATCTAATCACTGGTTCGGATGATCATACTGCTAAGGTACTTTCAAACGTTTGTTCTTTAGTTCTAAAGGTTTGATTTTTGATTCCCAAATATACCTATTGCTATATTATAGTTATCTTTTAACTTAGTGTTCATCCCTTAATATTGGTATATTAATAGATAAACTCCTATATGGTTTAGGTGTGGGACTATCAAACCAAAAGTTGTGTCCAGACACTGGAAGGCCACACTCACAATGTCTCTGCGGTATGTTTCCATCCAGAACTTCCGATCATAATGACTGGTTCTGAGGATGGCACTGTACGTATATGGCATTCAACAACTTATAGGTAATTATAGTTTAATCAACTTCTTAGAACTTATGGACTCTGTTCAATTCATTCTTTGGGTTGTATGGTGAAACCAGTGTTTTCACTTTTACACTCATATACAAGTGGCAAAATGTCTTTTTTGTGTATGTAGAGATTACTGATTGTGTATGTAGGAATAGTCTAGCAATTTCCATTTTATTTGTTTTTCTGGTTTGTATGCCTGTCACCTAGTTGTATTATTTAATTCTATCCATATGCATGCAAGTATAGTATTGATTTATGAATCTAGAATGTGAGACAAGTTTTTGAAAGAAAAACATATTCTTTACAAGCTTTTGGAAGAAAAACATTCTTTTGTGCTGTTTAAATTTTCTCTTGCTATATTTTTTTCTATTTTCAGTTAATCTCTTTTTGTATTTTTGCGTTTGCTTTAGCATTAGTTTTTACACCTTGAGTTTTATTGCATTGAATTACAGGCTTGAGAACACATTGAATTATGGTCTTGAAAGAGTTTGGGCAGTTGGATACATGAAAGGGTCACGCCGGTAAGTGAATTGTGTAGCAATTTTAAAATAATTGCTGCTTTGGTTTTTATTTTATGGTACTCTTACTGCTCCTATTTCTTTAATCATAGTTATCTTGTCATTGTCTTGATTTTATCAATGTCGCTGTCCTCTCATTATTGTTGTTCTAGGCATTCTTGGAATCCTTTATTTCTTGATCACTTTTTTGATTTAGCTTTTGGTGATATGTTCTTGAGGCGAATATCATCTGTTGTGGAATTTGAACATTATTTGACAATGTTAAATTTGTCACTCTCATTTTTGTTATCTTGAGGAATCAAAATACCTCAAATGAACTAAAGCTAGAATGATTGAATGATTTAATACCTCAAAACATTTGTTTTTTAGAGCATTTTTATTTTGACTGGAGCCAAATTGCATTAAAGAAGATCATTGTGTGTGAATGTATATTTCTCTTGTAACTGTCGTTCTTATTTTTAATTGGAATTCTTGATTAAATGTGCATCGTTTTTGTCATGCTATATTTGTTCAGATTGATCCTTGTAGCCTTTATGTTTTGTTTATAAAATCTTACCATTATTTTTATAAAGAAGCAGGTATTTTTTTTTGTTAGTCTCCTTATATCTATTTGTGATGACTAAAAATTAGGATGGTTATAAATCAATTTTTTGCAGTATTGTGATTGGTTATGATGAAGGAACCATTATGGTTAAAATTGGTCGAGAAGAACCTGTGGCTAGTATGGATAACAGTGGAAAGATTATATGGGCCAAGCACAATGAAATTCAAACTGTGAACATCAAGAGTGTGGGAGCAGATTTTGAGGTCTGAAGTCTATTATCCATTTCTGTTGATGCTACTTGATTTGTGTTCTGTTGTATATTCTAACATCAAAGGTTTCTTTTTCTTTTTATTTATTTCATTTGATTGGATCAGGTTACAGATGGAGAAAGATTGCCTTTAGCTGTCAAGGAGCTGGGAACATGTGATCTTTATCCACAAGTGAGTGGATATTTTTTTGTTCTCGTTTTACAAATTTTCTTTGTTTATATATCTCTTATTTACTGGTCAGATGATTTTTTTGCAATTAGATTAGTTGTTTTAGGAAAAAGAACACCAAGATGCACAGATATAATTGCTTGTGTAGAGGTTGGAACTAGGACATGTGATTTAAATATATATTGCACTAAAACATTCTACGGTCTTTAGTTATTAAAGTGAGATGATTTATAGGTGTTTATTCATTCCCTAGTTGTACAACAAAGAATGATGATTGTGTGTGCATGTGCAATTTGTGGTTGACCTGTGTTCGTTGCTTTTTTATACAGAGTTTAAAGCACAATCCCAATGGGAGATTTGTTGTTGTTTGTGGAGATGGTGAGTACATCATATATACAGCTTTAGCTTGGAGAAACAGATCTTTTGGTTCAGCATTGGAATTTGTCTGGTCATCTGATGGGGAATATGCTGTCAGAGAAAGTACATCAAAGATTAAAATATTCAGCAAAAATTTCCAGGTCTGTACTCTTTCTCAGCTACCATTTTGTTTATTAAAATTTAAAAGATGCTGGAAGCAATCTGGCTCATCAATTATGAGCTATGGTGCTCCTTTTCATCTCTTGAGGTCCCTACATGCAGAAACTCTCTTCTGAAATTTACAAATGGCATATTTATGCCTATTGCACTAGCATTTGCAGTTTTAGATTTTCTACTCATCACAAACTTGGTGATATCTTCCTTCTGGTTCTCGACAGTTGGTGGAAATTATTTCATGGATTGGTGGGGTTATTTTAGTTGATTTATTAATTTGTGTCTACCTGTAATGGAAGCCATTTTTATTTCAGGAAAAGAGGAGTGTTCGACCAACATTTTCTGCTGAGCATATTTATGGCGGAACTTTGTTAGCAATGTGTGCGAACGACTTCATTTGCTTTTATGATTGGGCTGAGTGCCGGTTGATTAGGAGGATTGATGTTACTGTAAAAGTAAGCATCAACGTTTTTGTCATTTTAAATGTATTCTCTGCTAATTTGCATCCTCATATGATTGTGTTTGTTACTTGTTTTTCTCATATTTCAGAACCTTTATTGGGCTGATAGTGGTGATTTGGTGGCAATTGCTAGTGATTCATCATTCTACATTCTCAAATATAATGTAAGCTCCTATGATGTTTTCCCCTTTCTGGGGTTCATGGATTCTTCTTCCCCTCGTTGATAGTCTTTTTTTTTTGTTAATGAATCTTATAAAACTGAAGTTCATGTTTAATGATCCAGCGCGACATAGTTTCATCCTATTTGGACAGTGGGAGACCTGTGGATGAACAAGGTGTTGAGGATGCTTTTGAGCTTCTTCATGAAACCAATGAGCGTGTCAGGACTGGTTTATGGGTTGGGGATTGCTTTATTTACAACAACTCCTCCTGGAGGCTTAACTATTGTGTTGGAGGCGAGGTATTTTACTTTTACCTTTCTTCTAAATGGTATTATGTACCCCGATACTGGCTGTTTTTTTTGCATCCCTCATGCTCTTGTTTAGGTAACCACGATGTATCATTTGGATCGACCAATGTATTTGTTGGGCTACCTTGCTAGTCAAAGTAAGGTGTATCTAATAGACAAAGAATTCAAGTAAGTAGTTTTTGAGACCAGTTTTTGATCATTAAATAGTCTGTGCAACCATTATTAACCTTTGCTTACTGATCATCTGTTGTCATGCAGTGTCATGGGGTACACTTTACTTCTAAGCTTAATTGAGTACAAGACTCTTGTGATGCGTGGGGACTTGGAAAGGGCTGATGCAATTTTGCCCTCAATTCCTAAAGAGCATCATAATAGGTAATTATCAAGCAATGTCAAGTTGTTATCTGACCATGGTTGAGTATGCTGTTGGAAATTACTATGTATTTATTGTTTAGTATATGCTTGCCTATGCTTGTAAAAATTAGTTCGCAGAAATTTTATGTTGTTTTATCTTCTTTGGCTGTCCACCACTTCGTGCTTTTTGCTAAGTTCAATTCTTTATTTTGATTTCAATACTTGTGCTTTTCCTATGGAATTTAATGTTTGAGTTGGTGGTTCTCAAAATTGCATGAAAATTTGGTATGTTAGCGTTAGATTTGCTTTATGCCTGGATCTTTCTTGCACGGTGGAAGTTATGATTGTTAACTTTCTTGACTTTAATTTCTCAATAAACATCATTATCAACCTTTTGTTTTTATATTCTTCAAGTATATTGAAATTTGATAAAGGTGAGAGATCAGCATCAAATTGTATAACTGGCTTCCTCTTCCATGCTTAGCTGTTAACTTTGAATTTATAATGCCATAAGCCATATCTATTTTTGCATAAGAAGTATGTCCTGAAGCTTTTATTGAAATAAAAAATGCTTTGATTGTTAGTGTGGCTCGTTTCTTGGAATCACGTGGTATGGTAGAAAATGCCTTGGAGGTTGCTACAGATCCTGATTACAAATTTGAGCTAGCTATACAGCTTGGCAGACTTGAGATTGCTAAGGTACAATATTGGTCTTGTTGGTTAAACTAAACAACTAGCCTTTGGTGCTTTTGTTTAGTAGGCAACTGATCTCTTTATTCTCTGTTGATGTATTGGCAACTTTGTTTCTACCTAAATCTTGTTCTTTTGTAGGAAATTGCTACTGAAGTGCAAAGTGAGTCAAAGTGGAAACAGTTGGGTGAATTAGCCATGTCTGATGGCAAGGTATCGTGTTACACCGTTGAAGGTTTATGTCTGATTGACAATGAATTCTGTGGCTGTAATTATAATTCATGCAATTTTTCTGGTTTTCTGTGGCTGAAATATCTTTTGAAAGGATAATTCCAAGGTTCCTTAAATAATTGAAGAACCGTTATACCTAGGACTTCATCAGTGACTTTTCTCTTGTAGATCTAAGCATGTTTAAACTGGCAGCAAGGACAACTAATTAATTTGTTTGGTGTTTGATTGTTTTGTTTCATTTCAGATGCTGTTTCTTCTAATCGAGCTTCAATTTTCACCTTTTTTCTGATATATGTTTAACTGCTGGATCAAATTTCAGCGTGTATTCTTGTCTTCTTATAATCACGCAATAATCTTGCGTCTTGTTTTTGAATTGTGTAAATGCAGTTGGAAATGGCTGAGGAATGCATGAAACGTGCGATGGACTTGAGTGGTTTGTTACTTCTGTATTCTTCTCTAGGGGATGCTGAAGGGATTTCAAAACTAGCATCTCTGGCACAAGAGCAAGGGAAGAACAATGTTGCATTTCTCTGCTTGTTTTTGTTGGGCAAACTGGAAGATTGCCTCCAGCTTTTGGTGGAAAGGTAAGTTTTCTTTTAATCACTTTCACATGAGAATGAAGATTGATAAACTTAGTTCAGATACTAAAATATTAATTTTTTCAGCAATCGAATACCTGAGGCCGCTTTAATGGCTCGATCCTATCTTCCAAGCAAGGTTCCAGAGATTGTAGCAATTTGGAGGAAAGATCTCAACAAGGTATCTTCAAATTTGCTGTTATTCATGCATTTCTTGTTAATAGTTTGAATTTGTTATTTTTCTCCTGGATGACAGAAACTGATAGCATTCATTTTGTTTTACAGGTTAACGCAAAAGCTGCAGAATCCTTGGCTGATCCTGACGAGTATCCAAATTTATTTGATGATTGGCAAGTTGCTCTGTCAGTTGAATCAAAAGCTACAGAGACAAGGTACGGTTGCATTACGTTTTAAATTTATTCTCCATCATTATATAATTTGATCTGATGCAGATGATGAACAACCAAAATTGTTTTGTTGAGCACAAGTCTCGTTTCTTTATCTTTTTTTTTTTGTGATCACAGGCTTTGTTTCCCCAGTTATCAGTATGCTCGTTCTTACTGAAAACTTTAAAATAAATCCCGATGCTGGTCAAGTTCATTATGTGGACTAAATTTTGTATTTGTACAGTTTTCTAGAATACTTATTAATTGCTCTCTGTTAATTGCTTTCTAGGGGTGTTCATCCTCCTGCAAAAGAATATTTGAACCACGCTGGCAGATTTCACATGACCCTTGTGGAGGCTTTCAGAAACATGCAACTAGAAGAGCCTCTTGAAAATGGAGACTACGATCATGAGGTATATACTGATGCTTGATTTTTTATTTCTTTAACAATATATATTGGTAAAAAACACAAAAAAAGATTATAATTTCATAGTTATAGGAGCAAATATTGCAAATCTATGTTGTTAACGCTGTTTTCTTGTTAACTTGGTGCTTGTGTATAATGAGGCAGCCATTTGCATTTCCTTTCTAAATGATCAGCGCATGAAGTTTAATCTAGTTTAGAGTTGCCGGAACTCATGAAGCGTTCATGGCTCTAGTATTATAAATTAGATTTAATGTGATTTCCCGTATAATTGGTTGTCATTCTGTGCCTTCACATAATTTGTATTTTTTTCTTTATTTTCTTTTCTTTTTTCCTTTTTAAAGGATGAAGATCAAAATGGAAATGAGCAGACAACAGAAGAACACAATGGAGAAGAAGGGAGCCAAGAGGAAGCTGTTGTCGTGGATGCTGATTCTACAGATGGTGCAGTGCTCGTCAATGGAAATGAGGCTGAGGAAGAGTGGGGTACGAATAATGAGGGAACCCAGTCAGCCTAAAAGCATTTGGTTGGGGCAATGTGAAAATCCAAATTTTGTCTCTGGTGATTAATTGATTCTAAAGTGCAATGTTTAAGTCACTTTTCCACACGTTTTTTTTCCACTACTGTTTCTCTCCAAGTGACTGGCACATGCACTGTCCAATGATTATGTGAGACCTAGTTTATATTAACACGTGTCCTGTCTGGGGGTTAGATATGGCTACTTTATGACTGGCTACTCATGCCTTGCCTTGTTATACAAGTATAGTAAATTTTTCAAGGCAATAAAACACCCACCTTTTAAGTTTAAGAATTAGCAGCTGTCGTGGAAAGTTCTATATGACTCGTTTCCTGTTTTAAATTTTAACTCTATCATATGGATTGTGGATCAAGCTGACTCTGAATTGTTTTCTTCACCTTTTCGTATCTTTCTTCCTTGGCTTTGCATTTGGTTTGTAACGTCTTGATGCTTACCATCTCTTTTCATTACTTCTGATGCAGTGCTTACGCCGGATAATTAGGTCATCTTGAAGGCAGCCGGTTCCAATTGTGTTAAGGTGAGAAAAGCTTCCTTAAATATCACATGATGGGTCGCAATTTGAATAGAACATCGGCCATCAGTTTCATGCAACCATTTTGTGTACTAGTTGGAAGAAATACCATACCAGATATAATCCATTTAGCAGGAAGGCAGATAGTTCCCCAAGGTTGGACTCATGATCTTAGGATAAAATTTGATTTTTTCTTTTGTATACATTTAGATATGACTTGCATTTGGACCCGTAATGGGTGCACTCATAGATAATGTTGACGATTAAATTTTTGTAGAGAGCATTTGAACATCGATTGAATTTATTACTTATCCTTTTGGTTGATTCTGTTCATTTTAGAGTGAAATATAATCCATGAATTTTGAATTTCAGGACATAAACTATTCCCAAAAGTCCCTACCTCTACAGTATTAGCATGAAAACTGTGGCTTTATTGAGAAATCTTCTTTTATCATATATTTATATAAATGTGAACACAAGTTAAATATTTTGACTAAAAAATCGATCAAATACTAATAACATAATATTGAAAAGATTATGAAATATAATGAGTGCATGCAAATTAGTTTAGTAGTAATTTCATTGACGCCTATCATTTGAATAATTTCTATTCTATGTTATTACATTTAACTTATAAATAATTCCATTATTTGTGTCATTTTCGAATGAACGACATTAATTGACAACGATGATCATGATCATCATCATGAGGCTCTTAAAGTCATATGCTATTAGATAATGGCAATGTCTAAATGTCAAAAACAAATTATGGAAATAAAAATAATAATAAAATAAGGGTGTTCAAGTTATGAGTTTAGATGGGTTTTTATTAAATGTAATTTGTATTAATTATTATTTATTTAATAAAAATTAATATATATTATTATATTATGGAAAAGTATTTTTGTGTTCCTAAAAAGACATTAGCAGGAATGCTGAATTCCCTTCAGAACTATTCAAGCTCTGTATACGATGGCTTCCAAGAACATGTTTAAATCTCAAAACATTTAATGCAGTGTATTTTTACATTTATTGAATGATTATTAACTTGAACGTCCAAGTAGTTACTGCGTTATAAGTTATTTAATCATATATGACCTAGAATCAAATATACATTAATGGATTATATTACTGTATCATATAATTTGATGTGATTATAATATTTGACGATCAACCAAAAAAACGTTGTTAATATGATTAATCAGTTTACTTTTATACCGTTAAAGTCAAATCACGAAAATCTTAATCTTTCCACTAATCAAGAATTTCATAAAGTTAATGGCACGAACACTCGACCACTTGTACAATGGCGGGGAAGGCTCATCTAGCCAGCTCATACTCATATTTACAAGTGTGTTGTTCCCATGCTCGCCCTTGACAAGATTACATGGACAAAATTCATGACTCAAATTAACTCTATTTAAGCAGTAATTACCATTTCTACAATTTCATTTCCCTTCGGCCGACTGCAAAGGCCCGGACTATAGAATGGTCGTTGGCAGAGAGAACATGTGGTTCCATTCACCAGTGACACAGCCTTGAGAAAATGAGACAAACATGAAATATAATTTCCGTGGTATTTAATAAAGTGACTATTACATGATGAAGTTATTTGCTAACTTTATTCTGTTAGCTACTTAAAGTCCAAGACCGGTACTGTCTTCCATCCCCATCTATGGAAGAAGAAGGAAGTTTTAGCTTGACCGATCTTGTGAACGTTTCGTAGTAGGTGATCATTGAAGGAGACTGTAAATTGCGAGTGAATATTCATTCATTCATTTGCATTAATATATATATATATATATATATATATATATATATTATATTAAAACTATAATCAATATAATGAATTAAATAACTAATTTTGCATAACCCACATGATCCAATCCTAGTTAAGTTATAAGATAATGAATGTAGGAACAAAATTCAGAGAAAGACTAATGCCCATAGGCTAAGTGCACTTCTGGTTGTATTTCTGGCTCAGTTTGATGACTTAACCTGTTTGTAGAATAACACTAGAAACAAGGATAGTTAAACAAGGTTACTTTGTGGCAATGTATGGGACAAGTCCAACTTCTCTAGTGATTAATGAGAGTATAATAATGCTTTGCAAGGCAATTTGTTTTTGTTTTTTTAACATCTTCACTTAAATAAATCTCTGAACTTTGCAGCTTAAGGGTTCTGCTTCATAATCTTGCTTCCCAGATTCATCTGGAGGTCAGCCACCTCAGTTCACCTTTGATGATTTACAAACAGCTAGATGTCATGTTCGACAAGTAGTTAAAGATAGTTTGACCAAGCTGGAGGAGTCACCAATTGCTTCTGAAAGGTCCATTAGATGGGAAATGGGTTCATGTTGGTTACAACGTTTGCAGAAGCAAGCAAATGATTCTGGTTCTGAATGCTCCGAGCACAGTGAAACTGGACATGCTATGAAAGGTCTTGGAAAGGAATTTAAGTTTTTGAAGAAAAGGGAGAAAATAACTAGCGTGAATAGTGTCCTTGAGAAGGAAGAAAGTGACACTGAACATTGCAGACTAAATGTGGGAACTGAGGGGTCCAATTACAAGAATGAAGGGATTGATTTCTGAAGAAGCCTTCTTGGGTCTAAAGGAAACAAGAAGTGGTCTTCATTTGAAGGTTGTGGATTTCTAACTTCATCAGGTGACAGACTTCGGCTCACTTGAACTTCCCCAGTTGACGGTCGTACTCTGACCGACTTCATGCATTTAAGGGGACTAGAGATGCGCTCTTTGGGCAGAGTGGTAAGTGTTCTTTTTATGTGGTTATTTACGTGGCTGTGTGCTCATCTCTTTATACATTGGTTGAAAAATATTTCTTCGTGAAGCATTTGGCCTAGTAAAACAAATCTTTTAGATCCATCTCTTTGTGGGTTTAAAATTCTTTATCTCTTGCAAAAGAATTGTAAAATGTTTTTGTACAAGTTATGTTTTAAGTATATCATTCCGATTTCTTGTTCTTCTTACCTGGATCCAATGGCATGGAGGATAACGACCAAAATTCGAGGGATGATTATGTTCTCGAGTTGCATTGGTTACGTATGTTTCTTTCCAGAAGATTTGGTTGGACACTGAAAGATGATTTTCTGCGATCAAGGAAGTTCTCGATTCTCAGAGGACTTTGTCACAGGGTATTCCATTTAATCTATCTTTCGCTTCTGAAGTAAGTGTCAAGAGTAGTTGGTAATAATAATATCATATCAGGTTGGATTGGAGTTGGTTCCACGATCGATATTATGATATGGACAACCCAAACCCCTTCAGGAAATCGATATCATTGGCATTGTTCCTGTGTGTAAGGTTAGGTGATCTCTTTTGTTAATCAGAAAATCCTTACTATTGAGCTATTACAAAGTTGACGTGAGTCAGATGTCTGCATTGTGCTTTACAGCATGTAGGATGCTCCTCAGCAGATGGACGCACTCTACTAGAGTCATTCAAGATGGCACTCGATAAAGGAAAACTAGACGATGCGTTTAATTATAGAACAAAGGTATTGAACTGTCATCAAAGCATTTTACTGCATCATTTATTAGGCACCCATCTTTTATTGAAGGCACTAGCAAAGATGATTGCTGTATGGGGTCCTTATCATCGAGCTACTGCAAGTGGTTAGAGTCTTCTAAGTTCTTTACCATCAGGTATTGGAACCTCATCTGCCTCGTATCAGCTTTAGTTTTCTGAATCGTAGTTTAGGTTTTATTATGTCTGTTTAAGGAAAGTAATTTGTTCGAAGTACGTGTTTATTCGAAGGACAGAAGTGTTGGTTAAATTGCTAGATTGCACACAAATGAACAACTTGCAAGCTCTTAACTTCCTTTACTGGATGACTTTGAAGAATTGAAAAAGTTACTCGAGTATGTTTTTGTTTGCATACGCTTGGTATTTTGTATCTGATTGAATGACTTGATGACTTCAATTACATCACTTATCATTTCTATGCTAGGCATTCTCCATTCGGTATTAGAGGAGGATACAATGACCAATATAGGTGAGATAGGCTACCATGTATCAGCAAAAGGCTTTGGATATCAATGAGACAGAACTTGGGCTTGACCATCCCGATACAATGAAAATCTATGGAGATCTTTCTGTGTTTCAGTATCGGCTTCAACACATCGAATTAGCTTTGAAGTAAGTCAACAAGGATCACCTGTCGAGTCTACCAGGCAATATGCTTTTTATACCAGAAAATTGAATCTGTCCTTCACCTTCAGGTTTCGTAGAGTTAACAATCTATGGGATCCTGCCTGGTAACTATTTCCAACAACTTGGCTACCTTTCCGAAATCCTCCATTCAGCACATGAACAGGAATCGTCATGTATTTCATGTCAAAGAAGAAGTGAAATGGGCTTTTTAAGTAGAGATGCTAATTCTGTTGCGTGTTGGCTTTCTAAGTGCAATTTCTGGAAACCAAGTAGTTCAAATGATAGATTATTCCCTATGGTTTTCAGAAGTATGCTTTTAAATGATATAACTTCTTATGAGTTGAGTAATGAATGATAACATTTCTTGTTTCAAAAAAAACTCTAATTCCGAAATAATAACACACCCACAGTAAAAACGAGTCCATATCACCTGGCAGTATTTTTCCTGTCAGAATCTTAATCAGAAATCCCAAATCATAGCAGCCATGGAAAGCAATCCATGTCAAGCACGAATCATAACTAATCCTGAAATCACAAGCAACCTGGCGAAATTCCATGGATCGGTACCTTTTACTCTGTTCATCTTGAAATTAATTCCTTGTCTCTCAGGAAACTGGATTGAATGACGTTATGAAGATCATGCTCGCGATCAAAATCCCTAAAATCAAATTGCCCGACATAATGGAAATTAGTTCCGAAGCCTGGCAGGTTTCCATGAGAATCTGATAGAGTGAGACCAGTCTGACCAAGCTGAAGAATATCAACATTGCGCTTCATCAAATAGGAGATTATATCAGGAGAGGCACAAGAGAGAAGGGCTCTTGCTGAAAGTCGGTTCCACAAAACGGTGCCCGGGAGGCCTAAAGGCCATAGCCTTCTTGCTTTTCCAATGCCATCATTACGGTACAGTATATATTCTTGCTTTCACGTTGATATTGTTCTACACTGGAAAACTTAGGAGATCTAAAGTTCTGATATTACCAAACATATTACAAATAACATGATAATTGCCATCGCAATTATTTCTAATATTAAATAAAATTAATCCACAGCTCTAAACCCTAATAATATTCTAAAAAAAAAGAAAACCAAAATCAAAATGGAGCAGAAAGAGGCTCTTTGATAATCATCTGATCATCAGGAGACTCCATGTTGCTTGGGATGACTGAGCATTGACATGGACTTTCAAGAACTTCACCCTTCTCCTTGCTGCCATTATCATCACCATCATCATCATGTTTTTGCTTGTCTTCCTCATGTCCATTTTCCTCTATCTGATCCATTTCCTTCGCAACTCTTATTTCCTGCAGTTTAACCAAATTATTATGCTCTCCAAAACTTTAAAAGCAATAATAATAAATTATGTGTTTGTAATTTTCATGGTTTTTTATTTTAATGCTTGGAAATAGGGGAAAATATAAATATTAAATTTGTAATTATTCTAAAGTTAAATAAGAAATAGGGGAAATTAATGATGATTAGGAACAAACCTTTATCTGTAGAGTGGGTCCTTCTTCCCTTTCCATCTTTTGGACATCTGCTGCTATCTCCTGCATTAAAACAAAAGTACTCATGATTTACTACAAAGAATCAAAGTGTTCTTTGACATATTGAACATCAATCATTAAGACCCAGAAGCCCAACCATGAGAAAACAGGTAGAATTCCATTCAAAGTATGGTTTAGTGTTGAATGGTAGAGACAATATATGGAAGGGAATGATTACCCTAGCATGGATGAGTTGACCTTGTCTCAAGGTACGAGGCTCCAATTCAATAGAGCAACAAGCGTTAGCCATGTAAGATGATTATGAACTAAACCAGACTCAACAAAGCATATACAGGGCAGATTAAAGCCCATCACCAGCTCTTCTAATGGTGTTCCCTATCCCTTCCCTTTCATGCTCCTCACACTTGTTCTTATACACAGAAACCACACAGCTTTGATATTTTGTATGACCTCTCCCTTTTTAACTTCAAGTCACGGATCTTGAAAATGGGTAGACAGGAAACTTTTTGAGGTTAAAAATAAAAGCATGCAATCCTTTTTATGGTACAGTTCTGGTGCCCGTGTGGTCGTAAGGTCAGTTTCACTTTACCATTCTGAGTTTAGTGGCTGGCAATGGATCTATGTGATCACTATGATGGCATTACCTAATCTTTATGAACCAAGACATTAAGATACATAGATGGGTACGTAAGAGGATAGATAACCTTGAAACTGGTGTCTTTTTGCAGAAATTGAGGATTCTGGTCAGAACGCTCACTGCCATGCGCCTTTCAAGAATCTCATTCAATTCAAATCTCAATCAACTAAAGCATTTATCTGGTTTATTAGAGTGCAAATTAAGTTATTATTTTTAAAAAATCACAAATAATTATAAAAATCACAGATTTCACTTTTTATTGTACAATAAGTTTTTATGTTTTCTTGTAAAAATAAAGATTTTTATAATTAATCACATACGCATGAAGCGTGTGGCACTGTCAACTCCATGCGTATGCCGCCCATCGACACTGTTCAAAGGCGATCCACTGAAATTAAGGTTCAGTAGAAAAGAGTTACTATTGATTAATTTAGATAGATTATCCATCTCAGACAAAAAAAATCAGAGGAAAAAAGAAAAAAAAAACAGTGATGTACGTCATGTAGTGCACGTGCTTCCCCCTTCTTTATCACATGCATGTGTACCTATTCCTACTTGCCTCTAGAAAATTGAAAGGGACAAAATTAATTCAAGGAACTCGAAAGAATATCAACAAGCCATTAGCCATGGCTACAAGAAATTTTCTATCATAGAATTCGGAATTCTTAACAAATAATCGATTCACCAAATAGAATGGAATATAAATCCTTTTCTATGATGACCTATTAAGCTAAAGACCAAAAGATGATATCCAACAGATGAACACTTCCTTCATGGAACAACGTCAAAGAAGGAACAAGTTCTCACCGTATATTATAGGAGGAAATTCAAGGACATCAGCTCTAGGTATCAACTGTTGTCACTTGTTGCCATTCCCCATCTATTGCTTCTTTCCATAATGTCACGTTGTTACTTCCCTCGGCAACTGCCAAGATGTTTCCGGTGAGTGACCATGACACTCTCCAAACAGGAGACTTGAAATCATGCAGGACTTCACCCTCCCATTGATCACCTTCCTTTGCAACAGTCCATATAATAACCCTCCCATCCTGAGAAGCGCTAGCGATGGTAGATTTCGGAAGGCCCAAGTTGGGCGCCCAAGCAACATCCCTTACCCAGTCCGTATGCATTTGAAGAGCTGGAAAGCAATCCATCTTCCAACTGCCATTATAGAGTTTCCACACTTTGACAGTATTATCACAACCACCAGAGCAAAGCTTCTGAACAGGGTCAAGCAAACCAGAACCTACGAGAGCACCAGGGGCAGTTGATGGAGCCCAAGAAACTGAGGTCACACCAACTGGGTGAGCTTGATCAATCTTTGCTACATCCCAGCCCCCATCAGCTCGAGCTGTAAAAACAGAAATATTTCCATCGGATGAACCACACGCAAAACAAAGACCAACTTCATGCGGAGCCCAGGCGAGGGAATTCACCGAAGATTTATGATTATCGAAGACATGAGCTTGAGTCCACTCATTCTGATTGCCCTCCTTCCATATTATAACACGTCCATCATAAGAACAGGAAGCGAGCAATGATCCAAACTTGGGGTGAGCCCAAGCTACTTGCCAAACAGGGCCTTGATGGCCAGCAAGCTGCTGAGAGGTACTGTTACCAACCCCAATTATCTTAATTGAGTGGTCTGAAGAGGCGGTGGCAATGCGCTTGCCGTAGTAGTCCATCACCACATCATGAATTGTATCCTCATGACCTGTTTCGATCTTTTGGGGAGGCATTTTCTCTCAAGAAAATATTTGCCGATTCAGAAACAGCTACTGAAACATGAGCAAACAATTCGTAATTTCTGCTATGAAATATGTATCTGCTCTTCCATTATAAACTGAATAGATTATAGGAATCATAAACACAAAGAAAACGTATCATCAGCATTGAATCGAGAATTTAGATACGAACTTCCCTAAAACCCTAAACTCTCAACAAGCAATTTCGTATCATAAAAGTTATTAAAAAAATAGAAAAATTGAATTGAAAAACTAACAAATTGATACCTGGTGCCTTCGGAATGATAATGATAATGCAGCTGAGGAAGGCAGAGAGCGAGCACTCGGAAGAAAAAGAAATTGAGAATAGAAACAAGAAATGAGATATGGAGAGAGTTTTGGGCAATTGAGACCTGGATTTGAATCTGGTTGGATTGGGCTGAAAATTAAGATTGCCTACTAGTGCTGCCTCTTGAGCATATGGGCCAGATTCACTTTCCAGTTTGGTTATTCAATATGACATTTCTTGATCGATCTTGGTGTCCACACATTGAATTTGCATTGTTTATCAATTTGTGATTATTCTATTCGTCAGGATATTTTTTATTTTAGTGTTCAAAAGTAAAATAATTGATAGTTGTTTCAGTCGGTGGGTCGAAGCCCCTTAGCCATCTAACCAGAGACCTTCACCCTTGAATTCTTACAGCTTTTCATTTTAGCCCTAAGAAATGAATTTACGGGAAGAAATCAGGAAATGCTGTTAAAAAAGTGAAGATTGGGATCAATAATTCAGTCCTCTCCAGCTAATGATTAGACAGCTAAACCACCATCTGTCGTGTCAGTGGAGGCGAGTAAATAATTGAAGATTGGGATCAATAGCATAATTCCTTCCTAATTCATCAGAGGGTCATGATTCAATTAATCAAAAACCCTAAATACCTCAGAATGAAACCTAAGATATGCGAATAACGTGCGAGAACCGCTTCGTTCAAGTGCCATGCTTAGCATGCTTCAAGCATACGATGAAATTAGGATGTAGAGATTAGCAAGTCTTTTAACAAGTAATATCATCGAAAATGATAGGAATTCAAAGTTATAGCAATCATACTTGCGCATAGAGATGAAATATCCAAATTCTTGGAGAATAATTCCCACTGAAAAGTGAAGTGAAGACATAACAGCAAACGAAGGCATATGGTTCTACTACATATTCCAAGGTTGTCATAGACCATCTCATAAACAAGCAAACAAAACAACATTGTTTTTCAGAGTTCTGTCTTTCCCAAACTTAACTGGATTATGCCCAAATCTCAGACAAATGACCAATTTATAAACACAAAGCAAATGCAGTGGGCATTTTCTTCTTCATTTAACACCTTCCAAGCCACTGCTCTTTCATATGACACTGGTCTGCCCATGCTTGACAAGCAAATACCGCCTTGAAGACATGCAAAACCCTATCAGAAGAGTGGAAAAGTAAAACCCACATATTAGATTAAGAATGCAACTGCAGCAATGGCATCATATTATAAACGGAAGGGTGGCCAACAATTATTTTAGTAAATTATGAACTTTTATTGCTCAAACCTGTTGCATTATCTGTGGAAACTCAGAGCACAGAGTCTTCCGTCCATGATCATCGAATATCTTTTCCAGAGTAATGTCTTGCAATGCAACCAAAGTTGTCTCCAACATGTCAAGCCCTGCTTGGTTTGCAAAAGTGAAGACTGGCAATGCCTGCATATGATTTTTATCATTTTAAACCAGACTGTCTCGCCTTGCAAATAAAAAAAAAGTCTATTTTGGTGTGCAACGTATTATACATTTCACTTCTAAAAGATAAAAGATGATTCGCGATTGTGCATGTCGGACAACAGCAAATCCCAACCTCAGGTAGCCATGTTGCAAGAGAAGACAAATGAAGAAAGGAATTTTAAAACTCGAATGCACACCTTCAGGGAGCAGCACATGATAGCATCAGAGTGATGCCAGAGAGTTTTGAGGATGGATTCGCCTCCTTCACTGGTAGTCTTCAGTAGCTCCACACCCAAGTAGCACCTACAAAATTATAAATTATGAACTAAACCGCCAATCTCCATTCAACGAAATACTTCCACTCAACAAAATTTCAAGAGAACTTGATAGTGGGAACTGCATAACAATACCTTGTAACATAATACTCATAATTTCTCCATACCATAAGTTGATGCTAATTATGATGGGAAAAATAGCATTAAAAAGACTGCATCTTTGAGCTAACCATAAACATAAAACTTCCCGACTACAAATTTCATGTCCTCTTATACATTGCATCTTCTATTTGGCATGAATAACACCATTAGAGTTGAGGAAAATTAGCTTAGGAAAAGCTCAATCACCAAGCCATAAAAAATTGCATCATTCACATAACACTGCACATTGCAAGTAACATACCTGTAGCTCTGGCAGATCCAGCGAGCAAGGGTCTGTGCTTCAGGAGTACCAAGAGGTGTCCGAAGACCAGCATGTGATCCCAGATGAGAAGGAGACAGTGCTAATGCAACTCTCTGCACAGACGATATAATGCTCCGAACATATTGCCTAGCCATTGATGCTACATGTTCTTGCATATGGCTCTCAAACGCAAATTCAAATGCAATGGTCATCACGGATCTCATACATCCTGAATTAGAAGACTGATCGGCAGATGATTTGTTTCCAGCAGGTCCAATTTCAAGGGCAGATGCAAGATCCAGAGTACGATTTGGACTGGATGCTTCCTGCTTCATTTTATAATTCATCAGCCAATAACCGAGAACGAGATCTACAGAATAAAATGAACGAAAAAAAAGGTAGCTAACCTTTGCAGAATCAAGTGGGATGATGCGAAATCCAGATGGCAGAAGAGGTGCATCATCGGCAAAGGATGCATCAATGGGAGCAAATATAAGTTCAGCGCAGGTTCCAATAGCATTCTCATCAATTCCACTACACAGCTGCGAGAATGCAGCAAGAATAATATTTAGCCTCATATAACCATGAAGAAGAACCAGGTGCTAACATGCTAAGGATGAAAAAGGATTTAAGTGCCATGGCTTACTAAAATGAGCAAATTCGCATTCATAATGCACTAATCTAACCAGAATAACAAGCTAATCATAACTGCTCAAGGATACAGCATTGTAATTCTTGGGTGCTCAATGTTCATGCCTTTCTAATACAACCCACCTTCTAAGGCTACAAATGGGAAACCAAAGCACAGACAATGATAGTACTTTGATGCAAGCAACAATAATTTGTCAAAAGTGATTTCAAGATGGAAGCTGCATTACCACAGTAAACAAGTACTTACTTGCAGAAGGAACATATCCCTAGGAATTATTGGATCCTCAAGTGAATGGCCCACGCCTTCCAATTTGATGACCTCTAAGAACTAATTAATGACAGCGAACTTGTCAGAGACTGTATGAAAATAGTTAAGAAGCGGCATGCTGAATTCATAATATAACAGATAAAGAGTATTATTATTGTTAACTCACCTCTTCATGCTGGCATGCTGAATTCATAATATAACAGGTAAGAGTATTATTATTGTTAACTCACCTCTTCATGCTCAATAGTATGAGCCAGTGGAAGTATGACTTGACCTCCAAAACTGCCAACTCGAGCCCCGGGTAAGTTACAAGGACCAACTTTGATCGCAGCAGCTGAGTATGCATCAAGATTGTTGTCTGCCCATTCTGACCTATGCTCTCGCAAGAACCTAAGTAGTATTGCAGGAGGAACATTCTGAAGAAGGACAACCACATGCCACGAGGGAAAACATTCACAAATGTTACACAGGTATCATGAGAGCACTAAAATTTGGAAGCATGACGCCCGGACAGCTTGCTTTAAGATTATGGCACCAAGCGTTCCAGCAGTGTTTCCAAGTACTTCAAAAAAGACTTGGAACAAAATTTTGGAATTCTAACCTGTAAAAGCATTGATGCCTTGGCACATAAAACTGCGCTGCTGACAGCTGGAAATCCACTACTGAAGGAAAGATTTAAGCCCATTAATTTTTCTGGAGATGTATTTACAAGGATAGTCACATCATCCATGCCATCATTTGCCATCATTGACCATCCCTCATCAGTAAACCCATTAAGAGCCTCGTTGAAACCCCTGCCATAACCGCATCATAAAATTATTAACGGGATGTTAGAATTAACAAACTGAATTGGGATGCAAAATAGTTTCCAGTATTTACCTGCTTAACCTCTGGCTCAACGCTCGCAGGGCTGCAGGTCGTCTGCCCCAATTATTTACATCAGACTGAGAAACCTCCTGAGCTATCTGCCTCAGTTGGCGCAAAGCCTGGAAGAGAATGCAAAAAGCATCATTGATAAATTAGATTATCTAATATTGAAACCTTAGTAATTGCATAATTATGAAGCCCATAGGATCGTCCAACCATTTCACATCTCACAAAACATAAAAATTATAATGGCAAAATGATGAAATAAAGCTGTAAACTTACCGCCATTGTTGTCTTTTGAGCAAGTACTGTTGATGATTCATACAATGGTCGCAGAACCTCAGGCACACTCCATGGCTAATTTACCAAATAAATAAAGTAATTATAATTTTCTGGCCAATCAGAAATTTCAAATTTCACAGCCAACAAAAGGAAATAAAAAGTCAAATAAAAGACAGCCTACCTCTAAATCCATATGATCAACAATGTGTATAATGGAACCACCACCTTCACACGGTCTTATCAGGTACCCACTTGGTAGCATTTCGGCTCTCACAAAATGCTGTACTGGTGGCATGCTTGGACCATTTTGAGTGTTTTTAAGTGACCGCTCACATATCTAAGTCATGTGCCAAAGAATAACATTATGATATAAATGAAAGAACTGGTGAATTACAGATTTCAATATTTAAAGAACATACCACAAGGCTGCCATCTTCTAAAACAGAAGTGTACCGCAGCAACCAGAAGTCACGAGGAGGTGCCAGTGTTGTTGGCGCATAGAGCTATGGAACAAGGAAAAGTTGTTCAGTTTCATACATTCCATGTTATATATAATCTCAAACAAACATGAGTAGTACACAATGATTGGAAACCTGCATGTACAGAAGCTCAATGGTTCCACCATTGGCAGTAGGCAGCACATTCAGTACATCCACAGCTCGGCAATCACGGAACCATGATGGCCGATCTTTAAGAATTTCTGCGACCTAAAGGAACAAACAATAGCACATCAGAATTATTAGGCATTGCCTCAAACTAGCAGAATAATGGAATTAACAAAACCGACTACACATACCCTTGTAGGTTCTAGACCAACGAGGCCACAGGCTCGTGCTGCCACACCAGTGCAACCATGAGAAATAGCAATGATTCCAATGGAATCCGGACCAGGCTGCACAAAACAAAAGCATTTTGAATCAGAAAGGAATTAGCTAAAAGCAGCTCACCCAATTAAATCATTGTAGTAAAGGTCCGAGCAATCTGTTTGAAGAATAACCTATAAAGTTGATAAAAAAGTAAAATGACCTTAACTTTCATGCATACTTAAAACTGCATAGCTTTAGGAACATAATTCAACTTATGGTGTATAAAATATCAAACTTTATTATATCAAGGATAATCAGTTGGGTCCTGTTTGTCATTTCATTACTATATTCTTTGCACAGGAAGCTAAAAGAATAAACTTAGAGGAATAAATGAGTACAAAAGTTTGAATCTTTTCATGAAAGAGAATAATTTTTTTTACTCAACAGAATACTTGTAACCAAAATACGAAAAAGACAAGGTAAAGTATAAAAAAAGGTACCTTCATTCCAGGCATTTGGACCCACTCCACAGCAGTTCCAGTGGCCTTTGAAAGAAACTCTGTTAAAGTCTCTTCTGCAATGGACAAAAGTCTGGAAAACATACAAAGTATGAATTTGAATATTCCTCACACAAACACACATCACAAAAGCGGTCACCAAGCTCGATAACAGAAAAAGACCCAACCGTATCCCCACTAACCCTGCAGGACTGGCATCCCTTGGCGGATGCTGAGGTGTCAAGTGTTGTTGACTGCTTGTCACCACTGATTCACAGCTTGTATCTTTGGTTGCAAGCGTCGTCTGTAAGAGAAAACAGCCATTCTATCTCAATTCTATACACTTAAACAATGTTTTAATATATAAAGTACATGCATATAAATATGCGGGTCTCAAAAGAATGACTGTAAATCCTTGAGATTCCTGACACATGACAAAAAAAAAAGGAAAAACGAAAAGATAAATGCATTATACGAGACTCTACAAGGATAGAGTGAGATAAGCAATTTTTCAACAGTTCCTCTCTTATTTCTTTTTTATTTGATTAAAAATATTAAATGACTTGAATTCTCACATTCTGGGTATGTTGGCGGAAGTAACCATTTTCATACACCAGCTGTGAGACTTGCTTCTGCAACCTATCATTTTCCTCCATGAGAAGCTTGTTCATTGCTGTAAGCTTCCTATTCACTGCTTGAAGGCGTGAAGCTTCTTTCCTCTGCTTCTCTCTACATCTGAAAAACAATATAAAGAAGAATACACGTTATTATGATAAAATTCTGCTACAGAATTGAATGAAAAAATGATCAGAAATATTGTTGAGTAAGGAAAGGCATTAAACAAGACCACAAATTGAACAAATCCTCTTTTATCCCCTGACAAATTAAATTCTCTCACAAACCCAGAATAAGGATTTACATCCAAGTTTCAACTGTAAAAGTTTGTATGAAATAATCCCAAGTCAAAACGATGCCACAATAAGAAAAAATAAAAAGGGTAAAAACTAAACAAAATTCCGTTTCAGTACTAGTCCACCAGAGAAAAAGAGAGGATCAAAACATAAAAAAAGAAGAAGAAGAAGGAAAAATATGGAGATTCCTTGAATAAGAAAGTTAAGAAATTTACAATACCTTCTATTTTGAAACCAAACTTTAATCTGCTTGGGTTCAATGTTAGATAGAATAGGGCACTCTCTAATGAACTGTTGGCGCCGAATGGAGCTGGGTTTGGGGCAGTCATGATAGAGCCTTTCAAGGGCTTCGACCTGCTCAGGCGTGTAGCGGACATATTTGCCATTGTCCATGTTTGCTGGTTGCTTACCATCCTTGCAGGACATAGCCATCTCCTCAACTTCAATCTCGCCAGAATCAGAAAATATTCACCAGTGACCAGCGCAACAAATTGGCTTCTTTTGCTCCTTGAAGCTAGCTCGAGCCTTAGCAGATACTCTTATCAGCAGAATCAAAACAATCACACGCAGCTAAACCAAAACTTAAGTAGCTCCCTTTCCTTAATTACAGCGAATCTAGGAACTTCAAATGTTCTAAATGCCTAAAACAAACCTCAAGCAGCTTCCAAATATCACACTTACTCAAAATACAGTGCTCATACCATAATTCTAAAGCAAACCCAGATAATTTAACCTCCTTGAAATCACAGTGTTGACAGGGACACACCAGAAATGAAAGGATTTAAACTTGGGCAAAAACTAAACGCCTAGTCTCTAACTTTTGTATTTCTTTATTGCGAAGAGCAGAGATGGAGATAAAGGCATAAGAGACAGCAATATCCAGATAGGAGACATCGTTATCCTCGTTTTGTCTAGTATTAGACAACTTCCCACAAACACAAGAATAGCATAAAACTTCAAAAACCTTTCAAGATCAGAGCTTGACACCAACCTAACCCAACAACATCACTATTTAATCAATACCCAGAAAAAGTTTTTACCAGATTTACTGAATAAGATTGAATCTTTACATCAAACCACCTAAGAGATCAAGAGAAAAAGCCAAAACGGAGCCGTATTGCTGATCCAAGCTCCAAAAACCAACCATTCTCAGCCTCTGCAACATATTCTCTTCACTGAAACTTGCTACTCATGGCATCCAGAGAACAAGAGAAGAGAGGAAAGCGTTTCAGCTAATGAGAAAAGATTGAGATTGCAAGTATGTGAAGGATTTAGAAACTCCAAATGAAAAAGGTAAAGTGGGTATTGGTGTGAAAATTTCTTTTTAGAGGAGATGAAAGAGCCAAATAAGAAGAAAATTTTTTAGTGGCTGATGCAGTGAAGTGCTTTTGGTTTAGCTTTTTATTTATTATTTTCTTTTTTCCAATTGGCTGGTTAAAATAAATAATTAATTATTTTTTCATTATTTTTTTAATAATTTGTAGTAATTGACTATTACATTTTTACCACCATGACATGACTGTGACCTGCGGTTGTTACTCATTTAAATGTCAATTTAATGTCAAAATTACCTTCAATATGTTTGAATATGTTTTCCAATTAGGTTGAATTTTATATGATATGATTTCCTTGTTTGGATAAATTTTGACTTTCTTTTTTACTAAATAATTTATTTGTATATATATATATATATATCATAAGCTTTTTTATTTTAATGTCAAACTATATACTTTATGAAATTTATTTCATATATTTATGATATATGAAGTGAGATAAAATGTATCTTTCTCAAGAGGTGAGATGTTTTTAATGATTATGAGTTGGATGTTGCTTTTATATATCTATCTATTTTAAAAAAATTACTATTGAATTAATTATTATTATTATTTATTAATTAATTTTGAATGATTATATTTTATTGAAATCATATAATGATTGATTATTATTATTATTATTATTATTATTATTATTATATTTAGTAATAATAAGTGAAAAGAGTAAAAATGAAATGATTCGTTATCCAAAGCGGATTACCCGAAATCTAAGAAAGATATTCACGTGGTATAGGGGTAGAATGGTAAAAGGACAAGCGCCAATAGTAGCTGTATATAAAATTACCGTAGGGAGAAAGAGAGTGTGTTTTTGCGTGCGACAGAGAGGACACCATGATGACGTTTTTTTGCATGCGTCTCGATTTTAAAGCTGAATCCCAACAAAATATTTTAATATTTAATTTAATGCATATTAAATTAAAATATAAAAATATATCAGCCAATAAAATAATGCAACGTCATTCTCATTGGCAGACAAACCCCATAAAAACAATACGTAGGTTTAATCGTATGTCTGAAATTGCATACATGCAATGCAACACATCATGTTTATTATTATTATTATTATTATTGCTCGGAGACTTTGAGTTTTTTAAAATAAATTTTAAAAATATAATATATAGTCAGACAATGGTATATAAAATCAGACGTTATTATTAGAAAAATGAAATTTAATGCTTTGTAATAATATTAAATGAAATGGAAAGCCAGAGCATGTGGAAAATGGACATAAATGGTAAAAACGAAAGGAAATTTGGTGGGTATATGATGCGGGTAGAGACAGATAAGGTGTTAGCTGAGCCTTGTCCTTTTTATGCCTTCTCTCTCCCGAATGCAATTAAATTAATCGTTTTACTTACTTAAAATTAAATTTTGACTTTTTTTTTATTATAAATCCAGTTGGATATCTATTTTCAAATATTATTGAATATTTTTATTAAATTAAAATATTTATTAATTAATTTTGATAATATTTTTCAAAAATGTAAATAATATTTCATGAAAAATTATCATAATTGATTTTTAGAATCCAACTTTATATTATATTTGATATAAGGTAATCAATGATGTATTAAGTTAAATTTTTTAATTATATTATGTTGATAATAAATAATCTAATATAATATATTTATTAATATATATATATAATTAAATATATTATTAAAACATATATGTTTATTATTGTAGTTCTTCATTATAACCGTATAATAATAATTTTTTCAATAAAAATAATTAATATTAATATAATAGTATAAATCAAAGTTATGTATCGTTGAAAATAAATTATATCAATTGATATATGTTGGAAAAAAATATATAAATATTGAGATTTAAGTATAATAATTTGAACATTGTATTAAAAAAAACCATACATTAAAATTAAGAATTAAATTTAAAAATATTAAAATTAAAAAATTCGATTCAACATAAAATATAATTATTGATTAAAAAATTATTTAATTTATTATTTAATTAAAAATAATATATCAACTACGTTCCAATATATTTTATTAGGTACAATTTTGATATATTATTGATCTTCTATCGTTTGAAATTCAACAATCCATTAAACTATTAAAATTAATAATTAAATTAAAATAATTATTTATAAATCATTTTCTTTTGACCAGTAAAACAAATAATACTTATTAAAAAATTGTGTGGGTGATTCGCTTTGTTAGAATCTGACTGCATCGCTCATGTAATATTTATAGAACATTTTATGAGATCAAAATATCTTTATCCATAAATCATAATTAATTATTATAAATTAACCAAAAATCAATTAATATATTTTACCCTTTCATGCCCATTTAGATACGCAATTTATGATGGAGATAATGTTTAATTTAAATGAATTTTTTATTTGCTAGTCACAGATTTTATTTAAAAATTAAATCAACTTAATATTCATGGTAATGTCTAGTTTTTTAAATAATATATTTTATGAAAAATAAAATAAAATGAATATAAAATGGAAGGATCTTAAACCAGACGGTGAAATGTTGCTCAATCAATTTATCTGAATTCATGCACAAAAGCCGCATATTATGTTATGTTACTTACGGTTCTTGAGTCACTTCTCGGTTGACATTTATATATATATATATATATATATATATTGAATGTCTTTTTTTTCAAACAACAGTAATATATTTATATTTTTTTCTGGTTCCTTAAGAAATAAATAAAGTGATGGAGAAAGACATGGAGATTAGTTGGTCAATTTAAAAGAAAGAAGCTTTAGATGCAATTAGATTCTGAATTTTCCCATTAACGGGGTGAACTTCACTCACCTATTTGCAGTGAAAGTGACCGTATGCCGTGGGATTATCACTTCTTCCATTTTCAACTGCATGATCAGACCCATGCGGGTCTTCGGCACCAGTCCTTTATACTGTTGTCTATTTTTGTTGAGTTATTACATTATTCAAACACTTGGTCGATGAAAGAAACAAAGAGGAAGAACAATAACAGATGGGTGAAAATAAAATTTTTAAACAAGATGACATATGAAGAAGAGGAAGCAGCAGCAGGCGGCAGAAATGATGATGATGGTGAGGAGGAGAGAGTCGTCGGATAATGATGAGTTGCCAAGAAGGGTGTCATCCTATGTCGTAAAATTTCAAATCTAGGCCTACATATTTTCTTCCTTCCTGTTGGGGAATATGCAATCATTTCTTCCGCCCTCTCACCTTTTATGCCTCCTCATCCTCTTCCTTCCTGCTCCTCCCCCCCTTGCAAATTCCAAATTCTACAGTATTAGTGTTATTAATCCAAGATTATCATCAAAAGAATCGGAATTATTGATTTTGTATTGTAATCCTGTCAGCTTATGATTCTAACATATGTAAACAGAAGATCCAGTAATTTACGATCGATCCACTATGTTAATTAAATCTTCAAATTAATGCATAATTAATAGATCATCATCATTATATTTAAACAGTTCCAGCATGCTCCCGGCTGTGGATATAATCAGTGGTAGAATGGAGCTGCATTTGCATATTCATCACGTGACATGCACGTGGGAATGATAAGGAAGCTAAGGGCTTTATGGGGTCCATAAGAGATGACTTCTCTGACCTACGCGCTGACATGGCAAAGGATGTGACGAGGAGATGAATTGCCCGCCGCCACCATTTCAGTCGGTGGCAGAAAAAGAAAATGCGACCAATTTACAGTCCTACCAATCAATTTTCTTCCTCAACTCCTTAATTGATCTGTTATCGTTAATTTAAACGGCCGGTTCAGGATCTTTCCCTTCCGTCACACTACAATAATCTCGGTCTTTCAGGCAACAATGATGAAAAATTTTCAGTTTTAAAATCATAAGGAATGCAATGATTTGATTCGTTCATTCAATAAAAATGGACCCATTTTCATTATCTTTATATGGTAACAATTCACTCGTGATAGTATCATTATGGATACAAGTTAAAAAGCTAGGAACTCTTACAAATAGTATAAGAACGACAAGGACGTTATCCAATTGATGTCGTTAGATAATATACAACAAGAATGGCTTGGTATGTACCATGATTAGCCATAAAGTAAATATTCAAGTGCTCGGCTCAATTGGCCGCTGGGACTAGAGTTGAAGTTACAGCGGAGTCTCCCTTTCCGTATTTGATATAACAATTCTTTTGTGTTTCAAGTTATTGTGATGGTATCATATTGCATTCCAATCAACATGCATGTTTTTGTTTTAGTTGCAACTTTTCCCATGATTGCCAGGACAGACCGGCAAATCAGAGCTAGAAAAAGGAGGCCGATCGTTCAATAAGATCTTGAAGCTAAGCCCAAGGAAGCCTGCAAAAGGAGGCCGACAGTCACTAAGATAAAGTAAGCAGAAATAGATGAGCCCAACGAAGACTGCAGAATAGAGGTGAAAAAATTTAAAAACGCCCACCGTGGGGTTCGAACCCACGACCACAAGGTTAAGAGCCTTGCGCTCTACCGACTGAGCTAGACGGGCTTGGATAATCTGCAGATCACGATTAAATTAAGTACAAGAAGTTTTGTCTCGAACGAATAGCCCAGGTCAGCCCAACCCGGAAGCTGTTCCACGTCGTTTCATTTTCTTTAACCTTTCTACAGAACAATTCCGCCGTCAATAAACGACACGTCATATTACCAAATAATTTCGTTTTACTAAATCTCTTCGTCGCTATCGTTTCTGTGTGTAAAAAGAGTAGTTGGTAATTTTTGTTACAAAATTTCCTTTCCTGTCAACATTCGATTCCTAATTCTATTTTAATTCCTGGTCGTTTTAATTGATCAGTTCCGCTGAAAGATTACGGATTGCTCTGCCTCGACACACTTCCAATTTCCTCTTATAGTGGTATTTTCAATTCTTTCGTGGAGGATAAATTTAGGGTTTTATTTCCTGGAAAATCCTACGAATTTAGGGTTTAATTGTGGGATGAGAGTGGTACTACGAGTAAGCAGAGGATGAAAGATGCCGGCACGCAGGGGCCGGAAAGCAGCTGCAACTGGAGGAGAAAGAATTGAGCAACAAGCAGCAGAGGAAGGGATCGCTACCAGAACACGAAGAAGACGTGCAGCCGCAGCCGCTGCTGCTGCCGCGGCCGCAGGGGCTGCGCCTGACAACAATAACAATAACAATAGGAATAGTCATGAGAGAAAACAGGCGCAACAGCAACACCAACTGCTGGTTGATGAAAAGGTAGAAAGTGAAGGTGTTGCTCAAGTTAGGGGTTTGGAAGAGGAGGCGGAGGAGCAGGTAGGAGAGAAAAACATGGATAATTCTGACAATTATAATGCTAATGATAGTGCTGGCCCTGGTCCTAAAGATGATAGTAACAATAATATTAATAGAGCCATTACTGCTGCTGAAGATGAGGGCATGTCTCCTCTGTTACCGGATAAGGTTTGTTTTTTTCTTTATACGCTCTGATTGTTTTTAGTGTTTGTGTGTTCTTGTTGTTCTTGCATCTTTTGATCATTTTATTTCTTTTGCAATGCTTGCTTGCTTCTCTCGTTGTATCATTACTTTATTTGTATTTATATTGTTGATTCTCTTTATGTTATTCTTGGGTATATTTTGTATATTGCTCGAAAAAGATATTGGACGGAGATGCCTTTTTCAACGTAATAGAACATGGCTTCATTTCCTGACTATTATATGGCTTCTGCTTCGTCCATCTTTCACACGACTTTCTTTTGGTCTAATAGTTTCTTTGCACAAAGAGATTCCGCATCAGCAATTACCCTTTTGCTGCCTTGCTATCTTTTTTTCCTGAATTTATGATTTTGCTTCCGCTAAATCCAAGAAATATTCAATTCTATTTTACTTACATTTAAGACCATACTCCACGGGATTAACGCTATTAGTAGTTAACTTACAAGTTGGACTCAAGTGATTTGATGTTTCAGTTTCCAATTTATTGTTAAAATAATTTATATGTTTCTTAAATGAACATACCCTATGCTGCTTCCACTTTGAGTTATTGTCTGCTTTGAGCTTACCTTTTCCAACACTATCCTTACATGCAATTCTCCCTTTTCTACTCTGTTCCCTGTAGTTGGTGAATTCTTAGTCGTTCCTCTTGGTAGATTATCTTCTATATTTGTCTTAATATATTTATGCTAAACATTGCATGAACAATCTCTGCTGTTCCCTACTATTTAACATATCTTAACTCCTTGATGATGATGCTGCAGGTTCAGGTTGGTGGTTCTCCATTGTACAAATTAGAGAAAAAGTTGGGCAAGGGTGGCTTTGGTCAAGTATATGTTGGTCGGCGTGTTTCTCCTACTAATACAAATGATAAAACTGGCTCTGGAGCTGTTGAGGTACAGAACTCACTGTTAGCTTCTTTGATTAACTAATAATTTAATTATCGCTCAGTAGTCTCTACTGCATTTTAGGTGGCCTTAAAATTTGAGCACAAAAGTAGTAAAGGATGTAATTATGGACCGCCATATGAGTGGCAAGTTTACAGGTGAGCATGATCATATTTGTTAATGTTGCACGTCAGTAATTTTTCTGGAGTCATTTTTACCATTTTTTCCGTTTGGGCAGCTTTCTTGGAGGCAGCCATGGTATACCACGAGTACACTATAAGGGTCAGCAAGGTGACTATTATGTCATGGTATGTTCTTTTCGTTTTTTTTCCTTTTTTAAAATTCGTGGCTAAATAATTACCATCACCATTTTTTTAGTAGTCTAGCATCCTCCAATTTTTATTAGGTTTTGATGGAAAATTTTAACGCCTTAGGTAATGGATATGTTGGGACCAAGCTTGTGGGATGTCTGGAATAATAATTCTCAATCGTGAGTTTAATCATTCTATTCTTTTTTCATGCTGTCTGCTGCTCCATCCTTTTGCAAATGAAGTATGCATATATTGAGTCGTTGTTAAATATTGCAGGATGTCTGTTGAAATGGTTGTCTGTATTGCGGTTGAAGCAATATCAATATTGGAGAACATGCACACCAGAGGGTAATTTTTCTTTTTTGCCTCCTCTCTTTCTTTCCCCTTTTAAAAAAAGGTGTAGCACATTGTCGTGGTTGTCTTGTAGTCAGATTGTGAATTAGCTCTATCTCAAAATACAGAAAGTTTTTTGCAGTTACGTCCATGGAGATGTAAAACCAGAGAATTTTCTGCTTGGATCTCCTGGAACTCCTGATGAGAAAAAATTGTTTCTCGTTGATCTTGGATTAGGTAATTGGTATATCAACATAGCTTTCATTTTCATTTCTTTCTTAAACATTAAATATACAGATGTACACCAAACTGTCTTCAACCCTGACCTTTTCAAAATCTTTTACGAGATCAGCTACCAGGTGGCGAGATGCTTCATCTGGTCTGCATGTTGACTATGACCAAAGGCCTGATGTTTTCAGGTATTGCTTATCATACAGTCTCCAATTTGAATTATTCTAGATATTATTTCATTGCCATCATCTTGTTATCTGTTCAATTTCATTGATCTTTTTGCAATGGTTATTTTATTGTAACAGAGGAACAGTTCGTTATGCTAGTGTTCATGCCCATTTGGGAAGAGTAGCCAGTAGGCGAGATGATTTGGAATCTCTTGCCTATACCCTGATTTTCCTTCTAAAAGGTCGTTTACCTTGGCAGGGGTACCAGGTTAGTCTTCTTCTTAGTTTGTTTTTGCTGGTCACATTTTATTTACATATACATACGTTAACACTCATCACACTCGTGCATGTGTAAAAATTCTTTTTAACATGTCTTAGGGAGAGAATAAGGGGTTTCTTGTTTGTAAGAAGAAGATGGCAACATCCCCAGAGGCCCTGTGTTGCTTCTGTCCTCAGCCTTTCAGACATTTTGTTGAATATGTTGTCAACTTAAAGTTCGATGAAAAACCTGATTATGCAAAGTGCATTTCCCTTATTGATGGGGTCCTTGATCTAAGGCTAGATGCTAGGCCAATTAACACAGATGGTGCTCAAAAGGTACTTGAAATTTTTTCTTCTTTGGAAACTGTATCTTGATGTAGTAGAAATTAGCTGAGCCATCACATTCATATTTTCCAGCTTATTGGTCATAAGAGAAGCCGGTGGATTATGGAGGACAAGGAAGAAGAGGAAGATGGACAACCAAAGAAGAAAGTCCGCATGGGCATGGCAGCAACACAATGGATCAGTGTGTACAATGCTCGTAGACCTATGAAGCAAAGGTATGAACCATATGTCTTTCATGAGTATGACTGTTCAGATGTTTTTAGCCACTGCATTATGGAAGCGGTGAGGCATTTTTGTTTGCCTTGCATTGTTAATATCTCTACAAATTTTCTTAGGGGAGAAAATTTGTCTCGTTCTCTTTTTGCTCAACCTGGTATTTTCATTTTCTATTCGTTTAAGTGTTTGATAATTTCAAACTTGTGTCTTGTCTCTTGTGCGTTGCAGGTATCACTATAACGTGGCTGATGCAAGACTTGCACAGCACGTTGAAAAAGGAAACGAGGATGGTTTATGTATTAGCAGTATAGCCTCATCTCAAAATCTCTGGGCTCTGATTATGGATGCTGGTACTGGTTACACTTCACAAGTCTATGAACTATCACCACATTTTCTTCACAAGGTACTTTACTTTACTCTTCAATCTGCTCGAAGCACTGGCCTAACTATGGTCACGCTAGTTCTTAAATTTTTACTGGTAGCTATTGCGTGCAACTTATGGATGTGCCTCAACCATCTAACTATTTTGCTTGGCCCATCTGAAGGAATGGATAATGGAGCATTGGGAGAAGAATTACTATATCAGTGCGATAGCAGGAGCTGCTAATGGAAGCTCATTAGTTGTGATGTCTAAGGGTTAGTCTAAGTCTCTGTTGTTTGTTTGAGGAAGCTACGTAATTTGTTTCACTGATTTGTTTCTGTTCGATCAGGTACTCTATATCTGCAACAGTCATATAAAGTTAGCGATTCATTTCCTTTTAAATGGATTAACAAAAAATGGAAGGAGGGTTTTCACGTTACTGCAATGGCCACCTCAGGGAGTAGGTGGGCAGTTGTTATGTCTCGTGGTGCAGGGTTTGCACGCCAGGTCATTTTTCTTGAACATGCATACTTGTATTGTTTTCAGGCAGAGACATCATGGATAACTAACTCGGTTGTGACCTAATTACAGGTGGTTGAACTTGATTTTCTTTATCCAAGTGAGGGCATACATCGTCGGTGGAATAAAGGATATCGCATCACAGCAACTGCAGCAACTTGGGACCAGGCTGCATTGGTTCTTAGTGTCCCAAGAAGGAAACCTCCAGATGAGACACAAGAGACACTTCGAACTTCTGCTTTTCCTAGTATTCATGTCAAGGTACGGTATCTAATACCTAATGCCTCGTGTATTTTTCTATTGTTCATACGCTTTCTGTATTGGGTCTAAGAGGCGAGACGGTTCTTGCAGGAGAAATGGGCAAAGAATCTATACATTGCATCAATTTGTTATGGTCGAACAGTTGCATGAGCAACCCCTCTCACCCTGTATGATAATCTGGTAAAGAAAAGAGAAGCCTGGATTTTTCACAAGTGTTAATTATCTAGGTTAGACAGTTTTTGACGAGTAAATAGTTTTATTTTTTTCCAATTGTAAACCTGGTATAGTAGAAGGTTTCGGTTATGCCCGTCATTTTGTTTGAAGTGCCTCCTTCCACTGGTCTGATCAGCCAATACCCAAGGGGATGATAACTCTGTAATCTTTGACTTATCACCTAATGTAGGACGTCTTTTGGAACTCATGATCCCTCTTTAGTGTGGAGTTTTGCTTTTTCTTTAGTATGTTCCGATCCCCTACTGCTGATTTTACAAGTTCTAACGATGGCTATCCAACCAATAGTGTTGTTTATGAGATGACGATTCTGATAGAACAGAGTTGCCGGCTGTAAAGTTGCTCTAGTTTTACTGGCGAATACATTCTTTTATGAATTTTAAGATTGTTGCATTATTATTATATCCATGGCTCAAAAGTTGTAGTTGCTTATTTGATTTCTTGCATGGTTCGTCTCTCCGTGGCTACTGAATCAATAAACAATCTGTTTTGGACGCCTTTTGGAGGATGAATGGCAGCAAAGTTTGATGGCAAGGATCCGAGGGATTGGTACAAGATCATGTTCTTACAGGTAGCAATCTCGGTACTTGTCTGCTTTGAGAAGGCAAGGCAAGGTGAGGCAAGCATTATGCGTTGAAACGGAAATAATGAGTTTGCAGATTTTGTAATTGCAACTTGCAAGGACCAGAAAGGATGATAACATCATAAATCTCGGGGGGTAAATAGAGGGAATCCACCAACTTCAGATTGCGTTACAACCCGCATACCTCAATTTTCAGTACTATAAACTTTCTTTAGTTGCATATTCCATAAATGGTAAAACTCTTTGTTGTTGCTGTACTCTATGGCATCTCTGCTATAGGAATGGAACCGAATGTTAATATTTCAATATTAACATTCCAAGTTTGGTTAGTTTAAAAATGACTGAACAAAATTCATCGACTATACTAAGAATAAGTCCTGAGATTTTAGAGTCATTAATGATTAAAAAGACTGATTGGAACTGAGACCTTATCCCAAGACTTTGCTGGATGGTCGTGTTGGATTGAGCAGCTCAAGAAATATGCTATGTTGGCCTGCAACACATCCTCTCCAATTGAACAGCTTCCTGTCATTGCACACGGTAACATAATGAGATAAGTTGTCATGAAGCAGGTTTCGTAACTTGAAGAAAATTGATTTTGGACATGGCTGATACACAGTTGAATGAACTTTACCTCAGTGTTGTCATGGTCGTAGCGAACGAGAAAGATGCATTTGCAGGCAGTTGCATCATGTGGCCGCCTTTGGATTCCCACCACATGTGCATCACAGTAGACTGCTTGCTCTAGGCGATCCTGTAAACCAGACACCACAAATGAACTCCAATAGTCATGGCTAACAAAAGCAAGAACAACCTGGGAAGAATCCTTATCATACAAAAGGGGAATATCTCTACTCGATTCTGGTACTTGCCAGCATGATTATCTTAATCTGTTAGCAAGTGTAACCCGAAGCGAAGCAAGGAATTACCAACAATGAATAGGTGATTCACTAGGAAGGTAGTAAATCACCAAAGTAATACATAACGGTATTATGGCCATATGTACTTGCTCTCATGCCTCTGCGAAGCAGATTTGTATTATTCTATTCAATGATATGTAATACACTGGTCAAGAAGGCATCTGCCAGTGGATATTGTCAAATGCTAATTGTTTTTAAAGTTCCAAAATTAGTATTTCTAGTTTAACCCGTAAATCAGCAATTGGCTCAAAGTTGATCAAGACTTTGGGAGTTCAGTGTGAAAGAAACGATGAAGTTGAAACAGACCCTGAAGCACAATACAAGATCTCCGATTTTCACCGTGTGACATTCTGAAGGTTCTAAAGGGATGGACCTTTCTCGCACTCCCATTTTCACATTCACCCATTCATCATGAGCATTACTGAACCCAGAAAACCTTACACGCACTTCCTGCATGGCAGAAACACATCCAGGAGGACCACAAACTTCTCAGTTTGGCAATAAGTGATGTCTTTACAAGGAATAATTAACAAGAAAAGACAAAATAATAACGGACAGAATGCTTATGCACCAAATCATATGAACATGGTAATATCTAGAATATGTGGTACGACTGAAGAAATATGTCAGCATTAAAGGATACTCTTACTAGTTCACCAGTACAAAGGACTCTGTAGTTGAGGAAAGCAGCAACATCATACCTGGAACACGGTTATAGTATATATAAGCAATCAAGCAGTTTAGGGGGGAGTCCGAAGGAAGAAGTTACCAAAATTGTCTATGCTTGTATCGCAGTAAAAGCAGGGGAAAAAAAAAAAAGCAAACTGCAAGTACCCAAAAAGGATTCAAGCTGAAAATTGCCCTTTTTATTAACTTCCTTCACTCATCATGGTAGGAAAGTAAATGAAGAAGTTGGTGGCAAAAACTTAAATTTTTTGCTTGAATTTGCCACCGAGAATCCAATTATGCAACAGTAATTTAGATATCAACAACTGGTGGAGGCCATGAGAAAGTTGAACACATGTAAGATAAAATGACAAACATGGTCATACCTAGATTCCAGGTCGTTCATGATAAACAGCAAATGAAGCCAAACACAATGCAAAGCAGTTGGGATAAATTTCTGTAGCTTTAAAAGTATATGCAAGACTGGTGATAGACCTAAAAGTTCTGCATACTTTATTAGCATACATGTTCTCACCAAGCATTGTCTCTTGAAGACCTAGCTTCAAATATCAATTCTGAAAGATCCGTGACCTTTTTACCTGTGTGATGTTGATATTTGCCAAGTTATGAATGCATCTTGAAGTATAGATCTAGAAGTAATAAATGCATTCAAAAGTAGACAGTAACAACCAATTTCTGAACTAGCCTAAAAGATCTGTATAGATAATACAAAATGGACAAAACAAGGTATCTACAAAAAGACTTGGAAGATGGGTCATTTAAAAATGAGAGGCTTGACATATCAAGTTATCTAATAGAAGATTAAGTATAATATAGCTGGAAAAAGAAAATATGGAAACTGAAAAAGCAACTAACACCGTTGGAAAAGCAGTTATATAACAGGATTATAGCCTCCATAGAGATTTGTTACAGGGAATTAGGAGAACTTGGCTTCCTATTTTCCTTTCAAATTCTAAATACATTCCAAATTGCATCCTTGCTTTTAGCTTCTCAAAATTTGAAGGATCTCGTCAGTCATTACTGAAGCTCCTTAGCCGTTTAACCTCTAATTTACATATCTGAATGGTATATCTTTTTATAAGTACACATAGCAGCAACAGTTCCTTCCAATATGGTCCAATTTACTTCAATACAACTACACTCTTTTTAATAACAACATGGTCCAATATATTGCTTTATAAGAAGCGAACTCGTAGTGCTAAACTGCAAAGGAAATAGGGGTCATCCTCCATGCTAAAAAGTATCCATGAATAATATTCATGGGAGTTCCCCGTAAGTCATGTGAAACAGCATGCAAGTACTGAATCTATATGTCAGCATATAACAAATCAATAGGGCTGTGGTCAATGAAACATTTTGTATCCCAACTTATCTAGTCTGATTAGATTCTGGTTATTTGCAAGAAGCTTATCTGACCTGCCATTGGGTACTAATGCAAGACTTATGGTCCAAACTCTGATGGGTATTACAAAGCATAAAAAATGGAGGTTATCTGAAACTGGCAACCTTTCTGTGATGAGCAGAAGAATGCATCGCTTACATTCATGATATGTTTTGGGGGCATAAGTCCATTACAATTTTAGCATAAGCAGGTAAGAGAACATTGTTTAATTTTATAAAATGTCTTTGTAAAATTATTGTGAAGATACCATGCCAAGACGTTGAAATTCAAAGGAGAAAGAAAAGGCAACATGATGTATATAAATCATGATAATCATAGTTCTGTTACGTAAGTTATAAGGATGACCTTCAGGCTTTTGAGAACTTTCAGGTGCATCGCCTGAAATATTATTATCGGAAGGATCAACGAATAAATTAAGAGCAAAGGGTGAAGGAGCAACTCTAGGTTTTGCATTCCTAAGTCTATCCCCGAACCAACTTTGCACCTAGAACACAGGAAGACCAAGATATAAGTTGCTATGAGCTCACCTATGAAAAAAACCAAAAGAAACAAAAGGGGCATATAAAATATAAAGAGGAACCTGTTTCCAAGTTATTGCTGGCTTTCCAGCACGATTTGCTGCAAAACTTAATCACATAAAACATTGTCTTGATTCAGAAAATTTTATGCAAGGTTAAAAAATTGAGAGCATAGCAAATTCACCTAGAATGAATGATTACCTGAAACTAGTTGCAAGCCTCTCGCAAAACTCTGGATTCAGTGATTCTTCTCCTAATTCCTTGTAAATAGTTTCCATTTCCACCATCTTCCACGATATGAAATTTACAGCAGCAAGTCAGATGGCCAACCCAAAATTGAACGGTTTTACATTGCAAAAGCTACAGCTTTTCAAATAGTAATGAAAGCCTATGGCACTGAAGAAATATTAGTATCATTATTAGCTAATGACATTCAGTTCAGTTCTCTATCCACTTGGTAGAAGAATACGTTAACATAAAATACCAATGCCTTCTGCATTAATTTTTTCCGCGAGAAACTCATTGATCAATCATTCAACACACCATCAAAAAGCAACCCATTAAAGAGAATGCTAAATTGAAACACAGACACGAGGAAAGGCATCGAATTTAAGGAAGAAATTTTGAAGTACGAAAGATTACAGATTTCCAGATTATGAAGTGAAAAATGATAAACCCAGATTAAGGACCAAAAAAAAGGAAAGAAATTAAACCCGAATGAAAAGAAAGGGAGAAAATTAAAGAGTAGAGTTGAGATTGGACCTCGGCAAGAGTGAATTCAGATAGAGAATCCATAAATAAGAGAGAAAGGTGTTGCTTTTGAGATTATTGACGGGGTTTTGTGTTGTCTGTTGGAACCAGAAGAAGAGGTTTTAGCCTGCGTGTGCCTGGAAAGATTACAGCATGAACCTCATTTCATTATTTTCTTCCTATATGATATATATTTCTTATATTTTTATTTATTTTATTTGTACTTTTTATTATATTTAAAGGAATTGAAAAATGTTGAAAATTAAAAATTATTTATAAAAATCTTATATTTTTTAAAAAATTATAAAAAAATATTGAATTATAAATTTAAACATAAGCCTATTATGATTTTTAAAATTTTCGATTTTATCAAAAAATTTTAAATGATAATTATTTTTTAAAAAATAACTACTTGTATAAAATCCTTAAAATCATTCCATATTATAATAAAATACAAAATAAATCCAATAATTTTTATAATTATTATTTTTTAATTATGTCATATAATATAAATTTTAAATTAGAATCATATAATGATGACACATTGTTTATCATTAAATATTTAAGAAAAAAATTATAATTAAAAATGAAAGATGAAAATTGATTAAATATCTTTTTACTATTAAATGGTGATTTATATGAAATATATAAATAAATTTTATTAGTGCAAAAAAAATGAAAGGCTAAAAATAATAATTGAATAGCTTAATATTATATATACATATATATATATTGTCAACGTTTGGGTTGTTCTGTGAAAGAGACACAGTTCGGCATGGTAGTCCGGGCCGGGCCTTCTTTTGAATATGGGCCTCCAATTAACCATGAAAAAGGAATAATCATGGTTTTATTGCGTGTTTTCGGGTTATTTTTTTAAAAAAATAACAGATTTATTGTAAAAATAATGATATTTTACAATAAATTTATAGTAAATTTGAAATAAATTTAAAGTAAATTTAATATAAATTAGAATACATTTAAGATGAGTTTAATATAGTTATAACGATGAAATATATTTAATAATTCATTAGTTTAAATATATTTGATTATATAGATATTTATAAATACATTACATTAAAAAAATATTAATTTATAAGCTATCATATTGCTTGAAATTGTTATTATTTTTATAAATATTTTCAAAATATCATTATGTTTATAATTTTTTTAAAAGTGACATTTTTTGTAAAATTATTTTGTACAAATTTTATTTGGCTTCTGAAAAACCAAGGGAATGATTACAAAAATGGAAGATTTTAATTTTTATCATGATGTTTTTAAATTTTTTTTTTATAAAAATAATAATTCTTATAAAAAATTACAAATTTTCATATTAAATTTATAAATTTAAAATAATAACAAAATACATGAAACACTAAAACTTAGGCTAGACTATTAAGTAATCAAATATATATAAATTAATGAATTATTAAATATATATATAAATTTTCATGTATTTATCATTATATTTATTTAATATAATTACATTATAATAATATCATAATCAATTTATTAATATAACAATAATTAATTATTTTAATATAATTTATTGATTATATTTGAATTGATGTAATATTTTATTATAATAATATTCATACAGAATAATATGATTTAAATTAATCATGTAATACATATCCTATCAAACATAGCATGAATAATATACAGACGTAAGTAAGTAAAACTGGAATTATTTGATATTGAAATACCTCCGACCTAGAAATGTACACCTAACACAATACAATAAATATGCACCGCATGGGGTAGCTCAGCAGTAAGGATTTAGAATGGATGGTACTAGGTTATGGGTTCGAGTGGTGGGGAGTAATTTGGTTTGTAAGTTCCTAGGAAGAAGGGAGGAGCAACAAGCTTTGTAAGCCTTGCTGAATTTTACATCGGGAGCCAATATTCGTACTTATTGACTGAGATCAGATCCGAGCCAATATTCGTACTTATTGACTGAGATCAGATCCGAATTTACCCATCTATGGTTATTGGGGGTTGGATCATAGGTTCAGAATTAAAGGGATAACTGGATTACAAAAAAAAATACATATAATTGAAATCAAATCAAATCAAATCATTATCATTATCAAGACATGGAAGTTCAACGGTAGGTGAGGATTAGAAATTTCCCCATACCAATTCTAATGGGTCCAATTATGTATTAATATTTATTTAAAATATTTTATTTATCTCATAAAAATAAACTCATTTAATTTAATTAAAAGGATATTTGAGGAAATTAAGAATTAAAAATTAATTTTCATAGTGCCAA
>CANYBF010221073.1:0-15540 GCA_948192965.1 Dalechampia spathulata | reverse complement strand
TATAATTACACATTATATAATATAATACAATTTATATACCTCTTATATAATATAATATAATATTTTATAATATATTGTATACATATTATATATACATTATACACATTATAATACAATCTTACAATTTTACTAACATAATATATTTATGTATATACATAATATAATAAAACATGATATAATAAAATATAATATAATGTAATTTAATATAATAAATTATAATATGATATAATTTAATAAATTATCTCCATTAATACATGATATAAATACGCAATATAAATGTATTTATATTTTTATATGCATTTAAATATTATTTTAGCTTTTATATTTACACATACATACCTTTTAAATCACCACTTAAAGTCATATACTTATATTTATATGTATATATTCACATACAATTACACATACACTCACATGCATAACAAATTTTATTAATCAAGCATATGTCTATTTATACTAAATATTCTTGGCAATCAATATATGGCATAGTTGATTCACGTTCCCACGTTGCTTCTTGCCCTGTATGGTGATTCCATAACACTTTAACTAACAAAATCAGTTTATTCCTCAATTGTTTCATCTCATAAGCTAGAATTTTGATTAGTTCTTCACCATAAGATAGATCATACTGAACTTCTATATTCTCCATTGGTATGATGTGTGACGGATTAGACCTATATCTTTGTAACATAGATACATGGAACACATTATGAATTTTATCCAATTCTGATGGTAAAGGTAGTCGATAAGCCAATAGCCCAACTCTTTCCAACACTTCATAAGGGCCAATGAATATCGGGTTCAATTTCCCTTTCTGACTAAACCGTAAAATTCTCTTCCATGGTGATACTTTCAAAAATACCTTATCCCCAATGTTATATTCAATATCTCTACACTTCATATCTATATAAGATTTCTATCGATTAGATGCTGTTTTCAATCAATCCCTGATTAATTTTACTTTCTCTTCTGCTTATTGTATAATATTGGGTCCTAACAACCGTCTTTCACCGACTTCATCCTAATTTAATGGAGTTCTACAGCATCTACCATATAGTGTTTCATACAGTGTCATTTGAATACTGGATTGAAAACTATTATTATAAGTAAATTCCATGAGGTGAATGTACCTGTTCCAACTTGTAACCCATTCTAAAACACAAGCTCAAAGCATATCTTCTAATATCTAAATGATCCGTTTAGATTGTCAGTCAGTTTATAGATGAGATGATGTGCTAAAGTGTACCTTAGTGCCAAAGGCTCGTTGAAAACTCCCTCAAAAATGGGAAGTAAATCGCTAATCTCTATCAAACACAATGGATAATGGCACTCCATGAAGTCTCACTATCTCTCGGATATACAATTATGCTAACCGTTCTAAGCTGTAATCCATGCATACATGTATAAAATGTGCTGATTTAGTTAATCTATCAATGATTACCTATACAGCATTGTGCTTACTCTATGTTAGTGGCAGTCCCGTAACAAAATCCATCATTACTCTATCCCATTTCCATTCCGGTATAGATAGTGGTTGTAATAAACCTGATAATGCTTAATGTTCAACCTTCACTCGTTGGCACACTAAGCATCTGGAAACAAACTCTGCAATATTCTTCTTCATACCTATCCACCAGTAAGATAACTTCAAGTCTCTGTACATCTTAGTACCTCCTGGATGGTATGAATACAAACTGTTATGGGCTTCATCAAGTATCTGTCTCTTTAGTTCTTCATCTGCTACAACATAAATATGATCTTTCTGTGTCACACCTTACCCCTCTTATAAGGCATGACATGCTCCCGTAATATGCTTAACAGATTCCACTCTGACACTAAAATCCACTAAACACATTACAAGGGATGTTAAAAATTGATTTTCAACCTCTTCTATAAGTTAAAAGTATTAAAAATTAATGTTAAAATCGTTAATCAAATGCAGCAGTATAAAAAATTTTATTCATATTTTTGATCATGGAAATGAGGGAATTTAAAAATTTTGCTGTCATTAAAATAAAAGCTTTCGCAAAGAAGTTTCATAAAATTCAATAAAAGTTTTATAAAATAAAATACTTTATAAGTGATGATGTATTTAAAATCCGGTCATATGATTTTTCATCAACTTAAATAACAAGATATATATAAAACCAAAACATTAAATAGTTATTTAAATAGAATTCGATGTCTTTGGATATTTACTTAGTAGTATACTTACATCGTACTTAATATAAATATGCATAACTTGATAGATACTTAAGAGATCCCTTTTAACATCCTTGGTTTGCCAGGCGCAAATCTCGACTAGGCCTAGCTTCTAACTCTTTTCTAATTTGTGTTCAATAAAACAAACACTGAGTATGACCTCAGTGGTGCACAATAAACAAAAATAAAGTAAGAATATATAATGAATACTATTAAAATAAGATCAAATCCCTTTTTTGTGGAATAAATAGAGATATAATAATAAAACAACATTTTTGAGAAATAAAGTGATCACGTATCGTAATAGAAACAATATCATCATATAAATAAATTCAATAATGTATAAATCAAATAAAATATTATATGAAAATGTAAATCAAACATTTAATCTCAATTATAATTAAATCATCAATGTCATATGTCTCATCCTATATCTCTGTCAAAAGTTACAGGAAACCTGTAACCCGGATGGGAGATGGGTCTCAATCCCACCCTGAAGGTGACTAATCTTATCTGTCTGGACCACAAGTTACAATAACTAATCACTGTAACCCGAATGGAAGATGGGTCTCAATCCCATCCCTAGGTGATCATATACTAATAAGTACGCACCTCTCATTGGGGAGGGACCAAATATCTTAACCTCCGACCCAATGAGGAATATCTCATAATCATCTGTCTGTCTCATCATCATCTGTCTATTACTGGTTATGAAATACACTCTGTTTTCAAAATTCTTATCAAATCATATATCAAATATAATAAAATCATATTGAATAAATTCACAAATCAAATAGCCAAGTAAAACACATTTTTCATAATAAAGAATCCTTAAGCAACAATAATACTCATTTTGTAATTGATTATAGAAATCAAACAATTAAACAACCATTTTAGATAAAATCATTTTAAAGTAAACACATAATATGTTTATTGTGCACCCACCTTAATAAGGAATCTCATCCACTTCTTTTCCCTTTTTCTACAATGCTTTTGTTAACTTCTTCTGCTGTAATTACATAATAGCAACAGAATTATCAGAACAAGCCTAACCACTCCCTTTTTTCAACTTACATACAAATTACAGAATAATTAAAATTCACTTCCCACTTCCATTCATCATACTAAAGTAAATTACTAAATTAATCATCTTTAAACCCCTTTCTTCACCTTATTTGATTACTTATCCAAATTATAAAATTCTAACAAAATTCCGGTAGAGTTTCGTCTATAATTTGGATATCCCAATTATACAACTTCATAATGTACCAAACCACCTGTAGACACCATAATTCCCTTCCTCCAAAACATCATTTCCATGCCTCCAATTCATATTCCAACATAATTCACACTATATAATACAAAATCTCAAATTAAGCACAATATACAACCATTTACTCTTTTGATATCCTATCCACCTAAAATTTTACAGATTATTCATCAAATATCATATATTCTCAATTATTAAAACACACTTCCATTATCATACATATTCAAACAAGATAAATACCATAAAAACCTATAATAGCCAAAAATTTCCTTCTTAAATAACATTGGTTTTTCTTGAATTCTGTTCTCTTCTAACACTTCAAATCATCATTGCTAATTCTAATTTACACCTAAACACATTCATTCCTCATCAAATCCTTCACCTATATGCATACGCCTCTTTGACCAAATATACAAGCATACATTTTCATCATTTCACTTCCATTCTTTCATATTTCTTATTATAATAATTAATTTAAATAAAATTCCTTCCATTATTCATCATTTAATCAAACTAAATTACATTTTCCTAAAGAACCCATGCTTGGCCTAAACATTCATTCACCATTAAAGTCATTTCACATTATTTTAATTCAATCCAAAGCTTAATTCATAGTAAATACATGTTATTCTACCTTATTCTTCCTTAAAATCAACTTAAACCTACCTTAATCAAGAAATCCTCAAAAATCTCTAATCTCTCACTTACTTCCACCAACTTATTCTTCAACTTTCCTAAGGTAAAACTTATACCAAATGATTAACAATTGAAAATTACTACTTTTTTTTATGAAAATCTTTAAAAAAATTTCATGAAAAATGGTTAAGAAATTACCTTAAAATGATTTTCTCCTTCTTCTTCTTTTCCCCCTCCAAAATTTTGACTTTTCTCTCCCCCCTCTCTTATTTCTTACTTAATTTAATAAATATAATAAATATAAGTCTTTAAGTTGGAAAAAGTGCCACTTTAGTCCTTAAATTTATGAGAAATTACACTTTAACCCTCAAACTTTCAATTTTATCAAACAAGTCCCTCCATAAACTTTAAAACATCTTAAATCAATCCCTCAACTTTAATTATTAGCAATTTTATCCTTAAAATTGGACTTTCCAAGATTACCCTTACAAATTTTCCATATTTCCCACTTTACCTTTAAACAATTTCATTAATATCATTTTTGTCCTTTTTGATATCTTTAGCTATATTTCAATTCCGAACACCTCCATATAGCTTAATAGAATCCCCAATTTACTCCGGATAAGATTCCATAGCTTAAATCGTCTAAAACAGCTTACACGATTGAAAATCGTGCGTTTCCCGGGGAGGTCACCCATCCTCCACTTTCAAGCACATTTAACTTTAATATTTTTAATTTGTATATTTAACTTAGCTTCTATCCTAAATATTATTATATTCTATCATACTCCTCGACCCAAATATGTACTATTTAATCTTCACGTTTGACCCAATTATGCTTGTATAACTTAATATAAACTTAAGTTCATTTTTCCTCAAATTACATATTATGTCATTGGTTTTTTAGTTATAACTTATACTCTCATCATACTAACCCCCTATTTATGGGTGTAACATTCTGTCTTAGTAACCCTTTAGAATCTAAAGTGATGACATTCTAGTTACCTGTTTGAATCGTCTCCAACAACTTTTGATATTTTGCATCATTTTGAGTAGCATTTTTAATATGGTCAGGCAGTAGAGGTTTCACTTGTAACTGCAATTTAGCAAGAATATAATCTGGTTGCATTGTTAATATAGCATTCAAACGTCGAATCTCCTATACTAACATCATTGGTGACTGTTGCAACGTAGCAAATGTCTTTCGGCTTAATGAATCAGCTACCAAATTAGCTTTCCCTGGATGATAATCTATGATGCAGTCATAGTCTTTAATCAGTTCCATCCATCACCTTTATCTCAAGTTCAACTCTTTCTACGTTCCTAGATACTTCAAGCTCTTGTGATTTGTATAAATGTAACATTTCTTGCCATATAAGTAATGTCGCCAAATCTTCAATGCAAACACTATAGTAGCCAATTCTAGATCATGTATCAAATAATTTTGCTCATGCGGTCTAAGCTGTCTAGAAGCATAAGCAATCACCTTCTATTCTTGCATTAGAACACAACCCAAACCATTCAGTGAAACATCACTGTAGACAACATACTCTTTCCCTGGTGTAGGCAAAATCAACACTGGTTCCTAGGTTAAACACGGCTTCAGTTGATCAAAACTCTTTTGATATTTTTTTATCCACTCGAATGGTATGTCCTTCTATAGAAGTGTAGTCAGAGGTGTAGCAATCATGGAAAAACCCTTTATAAATCTTTGGTAGTATCCTGTTAAACCCAGAAAACTACATACCTCGATAACTGATTTCGATGCCTACCAATTCATAATAGCTTCTATCTTACTAGGATCCATAGTAACACCTTTGGTTGAAATCACATGACCCAAAAAGCAAACCTGATCTAACCAGAATGCATATTTTGATAATTTCCCATATAACTGCTTCTCTCTCATCAATTGCAATACAAGTCATAAGTATCAATCATGCTCTTTTCGATCTCAAGAGTATATCAAAATATCATCAATGAAGACCACAATAAACTAATCTAAATACTCCTTGAAAATTGTATTCATCATAGCCATAAATGCTACTAGTGCATTAGTCAATCCAAAAGGCATAACCAAAAATTCATGGTAACCATATCTCGTACGAAAAGCAGTCTTTGAAATACTATTCTCCTAAATTCTCAATTAATGATAATCGGATCTCAAATCAATCTTGGAAAATACAGCTGCTCCTTTTAATTGGTCAAATAAATCATCAATACGAGGTAAAGGATAGCGATTCTTGATAGTTACCTTGTTTAATTGCTGATAATTAATACATATCTGCATAGTCCCATCTTTCTTCTTCACAAATAACACAGGTGCACCGTAAGAAGATACACTCGACCGTACAAATCCACTATCTAGTAACTCCTATAACTGCTGCTTTAACTCCTTCAATTCAGTCAAAGCCATCCGATATGGTGGAATGGATATTGGTTTAGTTTTGGGAAAAGTCTCAATCTCAAATTCAACTTCTTTAATAGGAGGCAATCTCGGTAATTAATTTGGAAAATTGTATACAGTAGGAATCTCAGTTAACTGTACTCCCAGTTGTTTAGTATCAACCATATGTGCCAGTATAGCTTTACACCCCTATTTCAGCAATTTCTGGGCAATTGTTGCTAAAATCAAACTATAAGCAATTGGTGGTCTAATTTCTTGTATACATACTAACTCAAAATTTGGATGCTGAAATGTTACGTTCTTCCTTTTACAATCCATCACTGCTTAATATTAAGATAACTAATCCATACCCAGTATAATGTCATACTCTGTAAATGACATCTCAATTACGTTGGTAGGAAAAATGGTATCTTGTAAAACCAACGGGCACTAATAATAAATTCTGTTCACTATAGCATCTTTCCCTAAGGGACTGGATACTAACATATCATACCCCAATCTATCACTCATGATAGCCAATAAGCATGCAATTCTAGTATTGATATATGAATGAATCGATCCAGGATCAAATAATACTAGCATATTATGATCAAGGATATGAAAATTATCAATCACCACATCTGTAACCTGTAAGTCCTCTATCTACAGATTATAAACTTATACTGGAACTCCTACAGTTTGATTAATAGAACCCTGATTGCTAAGTCTACCACAGACACCTCTGCCTTTGCCTTGACCACTGCTAAAATTATTAGTCTATGGTGCTCCTACCATTGGTTAAGTTCTGGAACTTTGTTGATATGATCTGCCCTCAGCTACTATATAAACTGGCATCACATTATTATTAGGGCATTCTCAAGTATAGTGCCTTGTACCTCCACAACGATAACATAAACTTGTCCCCATTCTGCAAGCTCCCAAATGATTTTTACCATACGTGGGACACAATCAAAGTTCTGCCTCAGAACCACTATGACTACTAAACAATCAACTCTAAGATTTATATGGTACCAGTGGTCTGAATCTAAAAGATTGTGGTGTAAATGATCCTTTAAATCTACCCCTCTTCTGAGAATTGGAAGAATAACTAGGACCTCCAAACAGTTTCCTAACTTATCGAGCTCGATTCTCATCTTCTTCCTGAATAGTACATTCTTGGCTTAAAGCATTCATCATCAACACTGAGAAATTATAATAATTAAATCATTATACTAGAGATCTAATTCTTGATTTCAAACCCTATTAAACCTCTTGCATCTATCTCGCTCTGACGTCAGAATATTACCAGCATAATATGCAAGTCAAGTGAATTCTCGCTCGTATTCTACCATCGACAAATTTCCCTATCTCAAACCCAAAAATTCCTATAATTTTTGATCTGTATATGCTGTAAGAACATATTTTTACTGAAATTCCATCTGAAAGTCTGCCCAAGTCAAAACAGACAGCTTTGCTAATCCGTGTGGATTGTCTTCCACCATTCATATGCATCATCTTGAAGTAAGGAAATGACATACTCAAATTTCAACTCATCGGAACAGTTCAGCTGTCAAAAAACCCTCCATGTATGCTCTAACCATATCTTAGCCACATAAGGGTCAGTCATCCTTGAAAAATCGGTAGCCCCATAAGTTCTCAACTTCTTAAAATCTCATTTCGGTTGAATGACCACTGGTGGAGCTGGCATAACTTGTTCAAGTTGTCCCTAAGAGTATGAAGAAATTGAGCAAACTGGGTAACTATTGGATCTACTACAGCAACTGCAGGCTGTTCAACCAGTGGCACTCGTTCTATCAATTCTCCTTGTTCATTCTGTCTTTTCTCACCCCCAACTTGATAACTAGCCTTAGAAGTGTCTTCCTGGGGATTAGTATCACTTCTATCTTCCTCACCAATAATCACCACTTTATCTAATATAATAGCTATTTGGAAAGACTACCTAAAATAAAAATAACATTTGTTAGCAACATGGACTCACAGAACTCCTATTCATGTAACTTTCACTTTGGCAGTAAATACAATTATATAGTGAGCTAAACCATATCTCTAATACCACTCTAACATGTCACACCTTCAATGGTATAACATGCTCCCATAGCATGATTTCTAACTCTCTACTTTAAAAAGTTGATAATCATCCTACAAAGGATTTAAAAACTTAATCTGTAAAAATGAAATATTTTTTTAAAATGCACATAATGATACACCATCTATAAACATTCCATTAAATTATTTATTACATTAATTCATTATTTATTAAACATCTATGATGGTATCGTTATGTTAACTTTGTAAAACTCCAACATAGTAATTCATATGCTTTATTTATTTTACTGCCAATAGTACCTAAAGAGTAAATTGCATAAAAATTGAGGAATGGGAAATTGCTTTGAAGTCCGAGTCTGCTATCAGAAACACTACTTATAGACCTATTGTTGACTCACTAAAATCCGTGCTCTCTTATATTATTAGTGTCTACATTCATCAATTGACAAACACTAAGTATAAAACTCAGTGGTGCTAATTAAATAATAATCATAAATAACATAACATCAAAAAGTAACAATTTAATATCGTCAAAATAGTTTAGCATTAATACTCAGTAGTATACATTGATTATCCTCAGAACCAGCTAAATCATAATACAATTGTCCATATTTAATTAAAAGATTGAATACCATTATTTATTATATGTATAATTCATGCTTTTACAATCATATTACAATATATATATATATATATATATATATATTCGATTGTATAAAAATATTTCAAGTACATTATGTCAATTCATATTCTAAAGACGCAACATTAATTAAGGAGATTACAATAGCATTTAAAAAGTGAAATTACTATTCTTATTAGCTATATTAGCTATCGTATTACACAAGCTAAAATATCAAATATACGATATTAAAATAATGAAATTCTTATATCATTGAAAACTAGATTTAATAAGTTTTCAAACGATATATTATTCATAAAAGAATCCATTCATTTAAATAAATAAATTATATATATGTTAATTTAAAATCTTATATAAAGTAATTTTTAATAATTTTAACACTAATTTATTATTTTCCTTTATTATTAATAAAAATCCCATTAACTTAAAATAAGTTTAATAATAAAATAAACTTAATGTTATATTATATGTATATTAATTCATTTATTAAGATAGTTAATTAAAATAATTAATTTGGAAAATCATTTAAATTACTCTCTTTTAATCCATAAGAACTAACCTCTTTTAAACTTTATTTTTCATAAACCATTTAAATTCCAATTTTAAATAAGCTTAGTATCATAACAAAATAGGTTTAGTAAACTTTAAGGTAATACTTTATATGCTTATAAAATTACTTATTAAGATATCCAATAACCGCATATTACATTTATTATAAAATAGGTTTAATAAACTTTAGGTTAATATATAATATGCTCAAAATTTTAGTTATATAGGCTTTCAAATTAGACAAGCTTCATTCAATTCTTCTAAATAAATCCAGTCTATACTTAGCATATCTTGTAACTCATCATTTCGATTATCAAACATGCTTCCATTAATTACATTTTATCAGTAATTAACCCTTCTTACAACAGTATAAAATATGTATCATATATGTATCATAATGTATGTATATTGAACCAAATTCCTATCTCACAATCATACACAAAAACTCATAATTTCATTTTTAATCTACTAGAAAACTCTATTAATACTCTACATAATAACATATAACAATTAAAATCTCGACAGCAACCTAATCTCCTTAATTAAACATACAAAATGTTCCACACCATAAAATTCATAACCTTCACTTAAAATTATTTTCTCAATACTCAATAAAGATACCACAGTAAAGTTGAAACAGAATCATATCCAAGAAGAGAAGGGCAAGAAGAACAAGAAAACATCATCACATAACAAAAACACTCCCCATCTTACGACCTCTGATCCTCAACCACTTCACCTATACTTGTACCCCTAAATTTAACTCACTATTTAACACATACACGTAAATCATATAGAAGAAGATCGACCACCAAATCAAGAGCATATAAATATAAGAAAATTACACCAACACTACGAAAATAAAAGATGGAAAGTAGATAAAAATTACGCTAATACTTGCACAACCACACTTCACTCATAACTCATCATAACACATGCTTCCTCTTTTCGAATCTAGCATAATTTACATGTAAAAAGTTTCAATCAAACAAAATCAAGAAGACAAACAAGAAAAAAAAGAAGATATCATGCGCCATATAATTCCCACCTTCAATATTCATCATTCTTCAAAAAATTTCCAACTAATCTTTAGCTCAATCAACCGATCTTAACTTCTAACACCAACACATACACAGGCAAGCTTCTTATAAAGATGGATCGGTCGAAGCAATCAAAGAAAAGAAAATCAATGTTGTGGTGAAAAGAAGAAAAAGAATAAGGTTATGTGCTTGACGAAATCGATAAGAAGGAGAAATAACAAAGGTATCAATGCTTTGGTGAAACAAAGGAAAGAAGAGGAGAAAGATTTCTAATAAGAATGGAAGAAGAAAAGAAAATAATGAAGGGTGTAGTGATGGTTCGGTCAAATATGGAAGAGAAGTATGGTGGAAAAGGAGGATAAGAAGGGAGTGGAGGAGAATTTTTCCCTAAAATAAATTTTAATTTAAAAGATGGGTTCTATGTATTATGCTACACACGCACACACTATCACTTCTTTCCCCCACTAACTTATTTTAAAACATATATCACATATAATACATTATATACATACATAATACCTACATTTATATGCCTACATACAATACTAATATATATATGTTATAAAGATGTATATACATACCCTCTATCTTGTATTTTTATACATATATAATAATATAATACCATATATATATATATATATATATATATATATATATATGTTATAATTACACATTATATAATATAATACAATTTATATACCTCTTATATAATATAATATTTTATAATATATTGTATACATATTATATATACATTATACACATTATAATACAATCTTACAATTTTACTAACATAATATATTTATGTATATACATAAAATAATGAAACATAATATAATATAATATGATATAATATAATATAATATAATATAATATAATATACTATAATTTAATTTAATTTAATTTAATTTAATAAATTATCTCCACTAATACATGATATAAATATGCAATATAAACATATTTATATTTTTATACTCATTTAAATATTATTTTAGCTTTTATATTTACATATACATACCTTTTAAATCACCACTTAAAGTCATATACTTATATTTATATGTACATATTCACATACAATTACACATACACTCATACACGTAACAAATTTTATTAATCAAGCACAGGTCTATTTATACTAAATATTCTTGGCAATCAGTATATGACACATATAAAAAAATAATATTCACATTTATCGAGCATTCATCTCAACATTAAACTCATCTATCAATACATCATTCACTATTCAATTATTTCATCAATTATTATCATAATGATATAATCACACATATCAAATAACACATCACATACATACTCAATGCAATGTACTAAATGTGAGGATGTGACACTTCTTAACCAAATCTAATGTGCACCACATGCCTCCATGCTATTTTAGCATATTTGGAGTTCATCTAGTATACGATACATATTATGACACAAGTACAATGACCAGTGTATGTTAGTTGATTTTTTAATATGCAGAGCATAGTCTGTAACATACTACACATATGAGGTAATTTTGGAAAATGTGTTATGCACGTCATGTGACATGCTACACATACTGCATTTAATTTTTTAGAATCTCACATTATTTTCCTAATCTAGGTAAATCCCACCTTTTCCCTATAAATATGACTCGTGTCTTTGCTGAAAAAGGTCTAAAAATTGGAAATTATGCCTAAACTCTATTGAAATTAAATCTCATTAATTAATCATATAATTAACACTAATTAGGTGATTAGGGACTAATTTGCTCACCAAACCTTTCTTAATTATAGGATTAAGAAGAATCAAGCCCGTTTAACACTTGATAAGCCTTGGGGTGTTATTTCTTCTCTTATTCATTATGATTTCATAGGTTTTGTGATGATTTTGCAATTTCTATTATGTCTTGGTATGATTTGGAATGCAATAATAGCATTTTGGTCTTTCTTTGATCGAACATGATCTATGGCAGTCCTAAACTTTGGTATTCTTCAGCCTATATTTGTGATTTTTGATTTAAAATCTTATTTTCTTTTTATTCTATTTGTTATATGTAGCTGTGGGCATGGTTTTCACCATGACCCAGAGCGAGGCTTGTGATGCACAGACCGAGGGCCTACTTGGAGCAAAAATGTAGTCTTCTCGAGGGGCTACCTCAAGGAATAAGATGGACTCAAAAGAGTCACAAGATGGAGTTCAACTGACCTATTAGTATGAGTGCTAAGTTAAACCCTTCAGAGATGGGTTCGAATGGTGAAGATCTATTCACTTAGAGTTTCAAGTTCACTTTTACCATTTTAATCTAGTTAATCGCCCTAAGCAGGCAAGCATTCATAAGCATGAAATAGTACAAACAGAGTATAGCATAGTAGTAATCATGACATATATAACATGGTAAGTATGATATGGAAATCATCATGGTATAGGCATGATATGTGAGATGACATGGTATAAGCATAACATGTACGATGATATGGCATAAACATGACATGGCATAAGCATAGGATGTGAGATGACATGGCATAAGCATGGCATGTGAGATGACATGACATAGGCATGACATGTAAGATGACATGGCATAGGCATTAACCATGACATGCGAGATGACATGGCATAGGCATAGCATGTGAGATGACATGGCATAACCATGACATGGTATAGCATACATCATACAATAATGATAAAAATGAACATAGTAGCATGAATGAAAATAAAAATGGCCGATGAAAGGGATCGAAGAAAATAAGGGATGCACGAGAGATTTAGAGCTAAATTATAAAAAAAATAGAAGAATAAAGTTATTCTATTATAAAAAATCTTCATCGATACATAAATTTTAAATACAATTAAAATGACATTAATTGAATAATTAAATGATTTAATAGCAAAATCATAATCAATTGATCAAGATACAATGAATAGGAGTTACTAACATCATTAAACACCAATAAAAGATAGCAAACTCAACCAAACAAAGCCAATCACATCACTAACATCATAAACTAATAAATTAAATAAGCATTTAACTTGAAAATTTGATTTTAAAGCTAAAATCAATGAAATTTGAATGTTAAATGATGAACTCAGATCATTTGAACTACTTTAAAGCCACAAATGCTACTAAGGACTTCAAGGAATGAGGCAAAACAAATAAAAATCAAATGAAAATATAATTTTCTGATAAAAATAGAATGTGATGTGCATAACACATCATATGATATACGCAACACATTACATGATATGCACAACACATCACATGATATGTGCCACATGTAAGCTATGTGTAGCATACATCATGTGATGTTCGTAACATATCATGAAACAATTTCAATGAAAAACACATTTTTGAGCAAAAACGAGAAGTAAAACCTAAGTTTCAGCATATCAAACAACCATAGCAGATTATTTAAGGTATAAACAAGCAATATGATCCATCAAAACACATATGATTTAAGCAAATTATCCAAAATCAAATCAAAACTCAAAACCCATAATGAAATCAAGAGAAGAAAGGGAATAGAATAGGCATTCAACGTACCAAAGTAGATGAAGCTTTTGTAATCTTGATTCTAAATGTGATTAGGGATCTAATTAGGGTTAATTACTCCTTAATCCTAGATTAATGACTTAATTAAGTGTTTAATTAAGCAAATTTAGATTTTAGCAGAGTTTAAGTGCAATTAATGAAGTTTTGGACCCCTTTCCATAAATACAAGCCTTATATTTATAGGTGTGGGTGAGGTAAATGAGAAAATCACATAAGCAATATGGAATTTTCAAAAATAACATGCTATATGCGAAGAACATAGTACTTGTGAGCACCCGGATTCTGCCGAAGCCTAGAGCGGGGCTTGCGATGCTCACAGACTGAGGACTACACTTGGAGCGAAAGCGCAGTCTTCCTAAGAGGTTCCCTTAGGGAATGATACAGACTCAAAAGAGTCACAAGGGAGTCACCACCGGATGGTTCCGGATTGGTCCAACCGACCCATAGCATGAGTGCTAATTAAACCCTTTAGAGATTTGGTTCGGGTGGTGGAGATCTATTCTATGAGTTTCCAAGATTGATTTTACCATTATAGTTGGGATTAATTATCCTAAGTAGGCAAGCATATGAGCGTATATGTAAACACACAGTGTGGCATGTGATTTGGCGTTGCAAGGTTGAACGTAGAATGTCATATAATGCTATATGGCATTTGGATGGCATGGCATATGCATGGCCTGCGAAATAGCGATAAAATAACATGACATATGCATGACATGTAAGCATGTATGACATATCATATGCATGATATGGAAACTTAGTATGATATGTAAACACATAATCATGTATAGCATTATGCATTAACATTTTGAATTGTATTGGCGTTGGGCATATGCATGGTGCATGCATAGTGTACAAAGTGAAATGAGTAGCATAGCGTATGCATGACATGCGATATGATGTATAGCATGGTATATGCATGTCATGTGAGGGTGTATGACATATCATATGCATGATATGTGAATATGATGTATGATATGGCATATACATGACATGGCATAGTGGATCACATACCATATGCATGGCATGTGAAGTGATACATGGCATATCATGTGCATGATATATGGGGTGATATATGGCATGATCTATGCATGACATAGCATAGTGGATGACATACTGTATGCATGGCATGTAAAATGATGTATGACATGGTATATGCATGTCATGTGAGGGTGTATGACATATCATACGCATGATATATGAATATGATGTATGACATAGCATATG
>CANYBF010221032.1:0-13461 GCA_948192965.1 Dalechampia spathulata | reverse complement strand
ATAATAACTATCTTATATTTTCAATTAATCAAATAAATTAAATATCATTTTTCCTAACTAACAAATATAATAACATACATAATAAATATCAAATCAAACCATACATATTTCATGATACATAGTAAATAACAAATAAATAATTAATAAACCATTTACACATATTTTTCATAACATTTAATATATATATATATATATTAACATACTTAGCATACATAACATAATAAACTAATAAATAAATAACATATTACATCTACAAATATATTATACATAACTAATTCAACCCTCAAACCTCATAATATATTATACACTAACAAATAATTATATTTAAACTTATAATATACATTTAAACATATAATAAACATATAAATTAATAATATACATATAAACAGATAAATAATTATATTCAAAACATATAATATACATTTAACTAACAATATAATAAACATATAAATTAATAATATACATATAAACAAATAAATAATTATATTTAAACATATAATGTATATTTAACTAACTATATAATAAACATATAAATTAATAATATACATATAAATAGATAAATAATTATATTTAAACATATAATATACATTTAATTAACAATATAATAATTTATTAATTTTATTATCTTTGTTTGTTATCAACTAATAATTAATTAATTTTTTAAAATCAAAAACGTTATTAACATTACTGTGGGTTGTGCCATGGGTTAGGAGAATAACTGCACACACAAAAATTAATCCTTTACTTGTTTTAAAGAAAAGAAACAGAGGGAGGAAGAAAGCTTACCAGTCTGCGTGAGGGAGAGGGAGGCCGAGTGAGTAAGATGAGGGAAATGAAGGATTTAATGAGATGGGGTGGGTGGGGGTTGGCCACCATTAATACCGACGGCCAAGTCAGGACGTCAGGTGGCAGAGGGCGTCAGATGGCATCAGGTGGCAGGAAGAATCTCCCCATGCGCGTCAGAGGCAAACTTGGCCACTGCTTTTACCAGCGGCCAACTCCATGTGTCAGTCCTCATTTTCCACATCCCTCACCACATCAGATCCTTCATGTCACATCATCCGACCGCCAATTTGAATTCCACATCAAATTCGGAATTATTTTCCTTTCCATCCCAAATCTAGAATTTTCAATTTTAAAAACATCAAAATTAAAAATTGCCCAAGAGGGAGAGGGATAGCGAGACCGCCTACTCGTTGATGGGGTCAATTTATAAGCGAGGGTTTTGCTGCAGACTTTGACGACGGGAATGCTAAATTACGAAAAGAACACCATTGTATCATTGGCTGTGATTGATTGGGCTAGTGGAAAATTAGGTCTTTATGATTATTTTTAATTTATTTTGCATTATAAAGCAAGAATAATTTTAAATTAATCCATTATTCCTTCTTTAAAAATGGGAGATTTATGATTCAAATCACCATCACAGTAATAATTTTGATGAATAAAAAAATTAAAATGTAAAATTATTATGAAAAAATAATATGTGATTCAATCTAGTAGCAGAAGATATGCATCTTAATGAGTTAACCAATAGTCAGTTGCCTATTCGTTCATCTCTTCCGTAGTGGGTTGACGCATAATTCCCCGCTCTTGGTTTCTGTTTCCTGTTTTGAGCCCATATCGAAGTAAGAAATTGTAAGTGCTTGCTAGAGCTCCTAATGGAATGATTTTGAAATGTGGGTTCAGTTTTGATTGATTTGTCAGGATATGTGTGACTGATATTCATGTGAAAGTCGAGTAATTGAGTTGTGCTCTTAAACTGTTCGGTGAAAGTCCTCACAGACAGTACATTGTTGTGCTTATTTATTAATTGCTTAGATTGTGTGCATGTTTTAGTTCATCAGTCTGTATTGTCGTCTAAGATTTTAATGTCGTTGGATTTTCGATTAGTTCAATGTGGTCTTGTATCATCTTAACCTATTGTTTTACTTAAATTTCTTGTTTTTCAGAATGTGCACTACTGTTATATTTTTATCTAGACTCGTGCGTGTTTATGAGTTGAAAGAATGGAACTTTAACAATTGTGAATTTTCCAGCTCTGTCTTTGCCCATTATCAGGTTTCTTTTTGTCAAACTACTCGGAGATTGGCTCGGAGTTTCTATGCCGAATCAGCGTACGGTGCGGTGCCCTGACATGAGAGCCTGTTTATAATCTTACTCTCGCAAAGGCAGTGATAGTGATGCACTCTGTTTTGAAATTAAGCAAATGGAATCAGCTTTTTCAAATCCCTGGAACGAGACCTCCAAGTTGGTTCCTGGTCGCTAGCATGTCATCCAGCACTTCTGAAGTTGAAAGAATTACAAAAATCATCAATGATAACCCCTATCCATATGAACCGCTTCAACCCATTCTCTTGAAGCATCTCAATCTAGCAGTCCTTTCTACTGATTTTGTAGATAATGTTCTTGGCCGTCTCTTTGCAGCTCATTCCAATGGTCTCAAAGCCTTGGAGTTCTTCAGATTTTCTCTCCATCATTCGAATTTTATTCCAAGTTCATTTTCCTTTGACATGACCATCCACATCCTTGCGCGAATGCGTTATTTTGAGAGAGCTTGGGAGTTGATGTCAGAGATAGGTAAAACACACCCTTCCTTGCTTACCCTCAAGTCAATGAGCATTATGCTGTCTAAAATTGCTAAGTTTCAGTCATATGAAGATACTCTAGAAGCATTTGAAAGGATGGAGAAGACAATCTTTGTTGGAAAAAAATTTGGTGTTGAAGAGTTTAATGTGCTCCTGAAAGCATTTTGTAGTCAACGGGAGGTGAAAGAGGCACGATCAGTGTTCCACAAGTTGCATGGTCGCTTTTCTCCCAATACTAAGACCATGAATATCTTGCTTTTGGGATTTAAGGATGCAAGGGACGTCACTGCAATGGAACTGTTTTACCATGACATTGTTCGAAGAGGCTTCAGACCAACTACTTTAACTTATAATATTCGGATTGATGCTTATTGTAAGAATGGTTATTTTGGTGATGCTTTGAGAATTTTTGAAGAAATGGAACGGGCTAATTGTATGCCTACCCTGGAAACGATGACTACTTTGATCCATGGTGCTGGGGTTGCCCGAAACATACTGAAGGCTAGAGAGTTATTTGATGAAATTGGCAAGAGAAACTTGCTGGCTGATACTGGCGCTTATAATGCATTGATCAGCTCACTGGTTAAATGCAGAGATATCAAGTCTGCCATGAAGTCGATGAATGAGATGGAAGAGAAGAATATTAGGTACGATAGCGTGACCTATCATACGATTTTCTTCGGACTGATGAAACAGAATGACAGGGAGGGAGTCTATGATCTTTATCACAGGATGCTAAGCAGAAACTTTGTTCCAAAAACACGAACTGTGGTTATGTTGATGAAATTCTTTTGCGTGAATGGTCAGCTTGATTTGGGTTTGGAATTTTGGCAATATATGCTAGAGAAAGGGTATTGTCCTCATGGCCATGCATTGGATCTGTTAACGACAGGACTGTGCTCCCGTGGGAGGCTGGAAGAAGCCTTTGAATGCTCAAAACAATTTGTGGGGAGAGGAATGCGTATGAGTGAAGCTGTATATCGGATGTTGGAGAGGTTTTTACAGCAATCTGAGAGCACAGATAAGTTGAGGGAGCTCAACCAAATGATTCACAAACTACATTCTGTTTTGCCGCCTTCAAAGGGGAATGCTATGGCTTATTCTTCTGCCACTCTTATAGAGGAACAATTCCCTACTTGAAACATTTGTTCTTCAGTGTTCTAACAAAATTCTATACTATGAAATGCTCAGTTGCCTGGACATGTCTTCTTGTTTGTTATTCTTGTGATCAATATGGCATTATAATTTTGATATATAATAAGCTTTCATGGCAATAAAAGAAGCACAAGAGATTGCTGAGAATGAGGGACACTTATTAATAAGCTGATTGATGAACATAAATAGATCAAATATTAAGTCTAAATAAATTTTTATTATATCAAATTTAAAATAATTTATAATAATTGAGTTTAGAACCAAAAAGTCTATGGATACCCTTTTTAAGATATGAAAACCTTTGAAGGTACGGAAAGGAGGGCAGTCTTGGAAAGAAGAAAATCTAAGTGATTTGTAGTGGATAATCTATCAGCAAAGACATGATTCAAAGGGTCCACTTTGCCATTGAATTCTGAAGCAGCTTTTTTGGGTGTCTTTTTGCTTCTTCTAAGCCCCACCCTCATTGTCTCTTCTTTCTGATATTTTTATCTCAAACTGGATTTCTTCCTTTGTCCTTTCACATTTCCTTCCTATCTTTCTTCTTTTTATTTGGGGGGTCATCATGGGTTCCATTTCAACATTAGATTGAAAATTACCAAATACTCGAGACAAAAACCGAACCCTTAATCTTAAGGGTATTTGGAGACTTCATTGCCATCAAACCCCCCAAAGAATGCTAAAATTAAAATTATTACAACTTCTTAGGCTCCAAGAAAATTTACATGTGAAGCTCAAAGTTCAAAATGCCCTGGTGGGATTGTGAATGTGTAGGTTTAACCCATTTTGATTTAAAACTTTTATCATATTTGATTGTTAGATTTTTCAATTTGAATCAAATTGATATATGAACACGGGTGCAGCTTATTTTTGGATCTAACATCATTTCTTTTTACCAACTTGTGATGATACTGGTAATAAATCTTGAGGACTAGGATTGGATCACTAATCAGAGGTCATACTCAGGGTCGAACACCCACTTCAAGAATTATACATCAGTTGCCCAAGAATTGATTCAAAAGGTAACGGTACAAAGGCCATTAGCCTGCAACTTACTCATTGTACTTGATGCTAATACTCTAAACAGAAAACAAGTGAGCAAGTAAATTATGAACAGATTTCCTAAGTTTTTGAACAGTTGTTTGAAGTAGCTGGCACTCAGAAACCGCCAAAATATTGTTGTCAACATGCTGAAGGAGTGATGCATAAATAATGTCCAGTGGAAACATACAAAGCTCCTCAACGAAGAAATGTAATGATATGGCAGATGAGGGTTCAAATAACAAGATTCCTCTAGATTTAAGGTAAAATCAATAAAAGAAAGTAATTTTAAATGATTTTCGATTATGTATACAGATATGAATATAAATTGGTTCCATCTTGGACTTAAACATGGCATCATAAGGCAGAATAGGGTACATAGACCTTATCTGTCTGTAGTTGTTCCAAACATGTGTGCCCATGTGAGTTCTATCCACGCCATGGCTACTAATGCTATTGCTAATAAAATTTTATTTGGATCATATGAGAATTAAAATAATAATAACAGTGAGGATTACAAAGAGATGAAAGAATACAGATTCAGTCAACACACAAAACAAAAGAAAAAACCCAAGTCCAGCTAATCACAAAGAGTTTGGATTCCTTGTTCAATGCAAAGACATGGGTTTTCTCCAAATGGTCTGTTTAGATGAACATTACACACTAATCTTCAGTATAATATAAGAGAATGAGTGAAAATGTGCAACATACGAACCTAATATTTCAAAGTATTACACACTAGATGTGGAACTGATGAGACCAGAGATAATAAACGCTGAAAAGTATTGTGATTATAACCCAACACAGGCCCTGAATCTTCAGCCTCTGGCAGCTAAAAGTGAAGGAATAGCAGATAAATTTGGAGTAGTGGTTGTTTGTTTTACAATGCCATCTTTAGAAGAAGGTTTGCTGAAAGCTCTCATTGGACTTGCAAGCGCCCAACCCCAACTTCTGCTTCTACTATTAGCCAGTGCCCCATCTGCTGCTGAAATACCATCCTTTGACTTCCCATTCACGTGGTGATTTTCTGATGATGAAACGAAGTAGGATGATGATGATGAATTTATGATGAACCCACTAAAGATTCCTCCACATTTCACTCTTTCTTTCATGGATCTACTTCCTTTTGGTTTGCCTTCTCTTTGTGATTCCACTCTTCTTAGAGTGCAGTCTCCGAACCCAGTTGAGATTCTTTCAAAGAAATCTCCAGAAAAGCTCCTGCTTCCACATCCTACAGATCTAGATCGTGACACTTTGCTTTCGAAGGATGAAGCTGAGCCTGTTGCTTGACTGCCATTTTCTTCAGCTACAACAATGTCTAATTTCTTGGACCCTGAGCTCTTGTTTTGGTTCATCAAGGACCCATTTGTGTTTGATGCTGACGACGGCTCTGCTGTTTTATTGGAAGAAGCAGTTATAGACTTGGCAGAAGAAGAGAGATAAAGAAATGACCAGAACCCACCTCGTCTTCTTGGGCTTATAATATTATCTTCATCAGTAGAAGCAACCAAGAAATGGCGGTGGCGGTTCCTTCTTCCAGGAGTAGCTGTAGTTTTGCTTCTTTTGAAAACAATATCACGATCAGACGATGATGAGCCCATGCTTTTCGTCGTCTTTTTAGCCAAAAGAAAAGGGATTTTGGACCTCCTCGTGTGCAAGTCTTGATCAAGGCCACCACCATTTCCACTTTCAGTCGTTGTAGGACGCACAGCAAGTGAAAGAGAACCACCAGATACAGAACCAACACTATTACAAACACCAATGCGACCAATATCAGATCTAAAAGGAGGAGAAGAAGACGAAGTAGAAGAAGAAGAAGAAGAAGAAACACGAATTGGTAACGGGAAAGAAGACGAAGAAGAAACAAGCTTTCCGAGCTTATCTTGAAGACAAAAAGCGCAGACCCCACCTGGGTTACTTCTATACGGATGAAAACTGCATTGCATACCATCACTCATGTCTTCTTCAACTACACCAACTCTGCCGCCGCCGCCGCCGCCACTGCCACCAACCCCTTGTACGATACCGTCCATATTCGCATATGAGCTAGAATGAGGATTCCTGCAAACAAGCTTTCAGGTTCCGAGGAGCAAGCGAGAGAAGTTTGTTTATGAGAGAGTGTTAAGAGGTGAAGTGAGAGAGAGATGAAGACAAAAAGAAAGGAGAAATGGAGAGGGAGGGTAATGGAGTGAGAGATATACGGCATGGAAGCAATGGGGGAGGGGGTTGAGGAGAGAGTCCCAAGGAGCACGTGCACTCCTGCCTCGTTAATATTTTCTTATTATTGTTAATACTAGAGTATATTATAAATTAGCATGATTTTTTAATCTATAATTTATAATAATTTTATATTTTATTTTTTAAATTTTTATTATTATAAAATTTTATATAATTTTAAATTACTATTTAACATTTAAGTAAGTATTATGTACTTATTTAAAATATTATTTATATAATGTTTTGATCCATTTTATTTATAAAAAAAATAAGAGCAAATATTTATTTATTTATTTGATAACAAAATCTCTTTGTAGATTATATTTTTTGTTTATATTGGTTCCTTCTTTTTTAGATCATCCTCTTTTACTAATACCTTTGTTGTTGTGCTTAAAATCTATCTTAATAATGTAATATATAGTTGTTGATATAAAAAAATATCTTCTGTTAAGTATATTTCTACATTTTGTATTATTTATCATATGTCTTGTTTATAATAATTGCAAAACATAATCGCACTTGATATTGCTTCCTTTTGAATTGAAATGGATATCCTTCACTTTTTTTTATAGATTTAGTGGTATTCTTGGTAATAATACTTGTCTATTAACATGTTACCCAGCTATTATTTCAGTATGTATAACATTTTTTTAAATCTTTTGTATACCATTCGAGTTCCATTGCATAATCTATTCGATGCCTCCAAATTCCTTAAAAGTATTATTGGACAATTAACTTTCAACTATAGTTTATATGGTGGGATTTCATTCAGTTGTAAGCTATTTAGAAATTCTTCTTAATAATTATGTTGATATCATTAACTACATAGTCATAGCTAAGGTACATTTGAGTCTCTCTGGAGAACATATCTATCATCATCTGATTCAGTTCATTCACATATTCATTCTTCATTGTTAATATTGCATGGTTTATCATGTATTCCGATGATATCGAGTTCTTAACAAAATCAAGAAACATATTTTGTATTAATGCCTTCTCACATGAATCTTTTCCATCATCTTGTACTACTATTTCATCTTGTATTATTATATTTTCATCATGAGTTGCAGGCTTTTCCTCATCCCCCACTTTTTAAAAGAAATCATTAAAGGTTACAGCTAATTTATCTCGTATGTTATTTGTTAATTTAAGGACTTCCATTTTATTCTAAAGATATGACATTACCAAACTTATATTAATTGTTTATTGTCTTGTTCCTTTGGGGACCATTAGTAATAACTATATAAAGTCACCTTCAAATACCATCACTTTTCCATTGAACGGATCATTGTTATTTATTATATCTCTGAGCATTCTATCAACTATCTCCATCGCATATTTCTTGGTCATTTGTGTCTTATCCTATATGATCATACTGGCTTTACATAATAACATTGTTAAGCCACTCTATTTTAATATACCATATAATGTTATTTCTATTGGATTGAGTGGAATGTTGAATCTAGAGTGTGTTATCCTTCCTGCTAGTATTATTGATGTTGTTACACCTGAAGTTGTTATTGCTAAAGCTATATTTCATTTTGATCTTAAATTAGCCAATAATGCTCAATATAAGAAAGTTTTTCCTATACATTATGGTTCATCCACAAAAAATATTATAGTGCATGTCATTCCCCCACCCAAGACCCAAGGGGTGACGACATGATCCCGTAGCATAATTATTACTTTCCCGTCTCAGAAAAATAATAATTATACCATAAAGGATTTTAACTCTAATGCTCGTATAAGAATCCAACAAACATAAAGGTTATAAAAATAATAACAAAACCCCTTTACATTAATGAATTCTTATATAATACATTTAGTATACTGCCAAATACAACTACAAAGAAATTTGCACAAATATACAAAGCCGCAGGAGTCCATCCAGTAGTCTGGGTTCTCTACCAGATATCTATGACACGAACCAGCTGCTATAACTCTAGTCCCAGCGCTCACCCTCTGCATTCGGACCTACATTCATCAAATGATAAACGTTGAGAATAATCTCAATGGTGCTAGGAACATACAACATGTCATACATACAGACCAATCTATATAATACACAGCCAGTCAAAAGTATCACAAGCAATACCGGTAATCACTGCCTAAACATCACAGATACAGTCAATCATAATCCATATGTGCAGCACACAACCATGATATCTCATCATGCCAATGGGAATGCATAATGCTTTGCACTCGCCGTCGTTTTGGTGCCTCTCGCACTCTTTTCCGGAACATCTCATTCCGTTATCATATCAATCAATATGGGTACCTCTCGTACTCTTTTAGGAACATCTCATTCCTTTTACATATTGATCAATATTGGTACTTCTCGTACTTGTGGGGACATCTCATCCCTTTTATATGATTCGGTACCTTTCATACCCGGTACTTCTCGTACCTATCCACCCTTATTTCTCCCCGTCACCATGTTATGCCATGCTAATGCACAACAATACAATGCCATGATGCATGAATCAACCACATCACACTTCTGAGCTATAAACTCATCAACAAGCCTATAAAACATAAAGTAATACAAACCTATGGGAATACAATCCCCAAATACCATTTCTAAGCCTTAATAGGCTTGAAAGCCAAAGAAAAGCGAAGAACACAAGCTAGCACAAACATAACTCACTAGCACAGATACCTCACATAAGGCATGACTTCCAGACCTCACGCAGGTCTTAAAATAAGGAGACAAGCCAAACATTATAACTAGCACAAACCTAGCACAAACCTGAAAGAAGACCACTTCTAATGCCTATCCACGTATCTAAGCTTCTAGCCTCGTTAAACCAGCTTCTGCTCGCTTCACAGTAACAAGGAAGACTGCTTCTTAGGGTTTGGGGCAGGTTTTAGGAAGATAGATTAATAAAACATAAGAAAAAGGCTTATGTTTATCTGTTTAAAAAGTCAGTTTTAAGTCGCATACGGCCGTACCAGTCTCCATATGCCCGTACCAACCCAAAAAACCTGACAAACCAAAATCTTACGAGGGACGGTACGCCCGTACGTCCACAACTCTCTTGACAAACCCAATTTCCTATGAGTACGCGTATGGCCGGACCACCCTTTGGTATGCCCGTACGGCCTCCAGGAGCCTAACACCCCTCAGTTCCTCTATTCGGTACACCCGTACGGATCCCATACGCTCGTACCACACTCCACTCTCCTCTTCCCACCATTCTAACTCTCTCCCCTGCCACCTAAAACACCAAAACACATATAATACATGCATGCAATCATTCACACACCTTGTATACATACAAATATATATAGCAGCACGTCATCACGATGCATACACAATCATAAATATACCGCACATACGCATGCATTCGTATAAAACTCCTAGGGTATCAAAAGCGGATGTGATAGTGCATCTTGAGTTTAGTCTATTCATTATCACCGTATATGCATATTTTTTTTCAAATTGAGCTTTAGCATTGCATCAATGTCTTCTTTTGACATCACTGTTATCTCTTTTGCAATCTCTCTATTATTGATCTCTATTTGGCTAAGCTAGTAACTTTCTTTTGTAGGCATATCATAACTTTTTATATCCTTACATATGCTTATCAAGTGTTTTTGGATATCACTCAAAGTGCAAATTATTTGTGTTTCTATCGAGTTCTCGTACATTTTAACATAATCTTCAGCTATTGATTGGATATTATCTTCCTGTAGTTTTTTAATATTTGTAGACTCATAATACACTAATAATGTTATGAACAATCTTCTTAACTCTGATAGCATCTTAAATACTGTTGCCTCACTCATGCATTCTTCTATGCTCTTATCTGATTCAAGCAACCCCCTCATTATAGCAGCTTCCTTAAATGTCAAATATTGCACACCATCTACTGTAAGCAAGTCATCAAATGACTTTGAACCCTTGACATTATTTAAAAGTATCATTAAATAATACTTTCTCCTTCCATCGGGTTGACTGCAATTACATGTCCAATGACATTTCTAGTTTTTCTTTTTATCCACTTTTGATTTTTTACATTCCAAACATAATGCTCTCAAAATTCCTTGTACAATAATATGCTTACTTCTTCACTTTTTGAACATGTAACAAAGTATTCGGTCAACATCATATTTTCACATGATCTCATTGAAGTATGTCTTACAAGTTCTGGTTATGTCAAAGTGTCACTATGTGCTTGTTCGGTAGATGGAGTTGTAGGTTCACGATAGTAGGATAAATATCATTCACTTCAATCTTATATATCCTCCACATAGCTTCTTGTGGTGATACCCATCTTGCATCTTGATAACATTATATCTCATCTATCTGATTCTTTTCATCTCTAACCTGGACTGCTATTTTACCATGTTCTTTATAAAATATACTTATCTAGAGCAAACCTATTACAATTTAACATATAAGATTAGTGAATTATTTCTTTTACTTTCTATTTGTTAGCTACTAAATTTTATTCAAAGTTAAAAATTACTAATTTTATAAGATAATTATATAAAATATAATTTAATTGAATATTATATTAATTATTATTAAGTCATCCATTTTTCAAATTTAATAAGATAATTACGTAAAATATAATATAATATAATTCAATAATATACTAATCACAATTAATATAAAATAATATACTAATTACAATTAATAAATTTGTTTTATGTCATAATTTATATTAAATAAAAATATATTTGATTATTTATATTTGTTAGATTAATTTTTATATTTATTTTTTGTTAAATTTTAAAAAGTAATTAATGATAAATTAGTAGTATTTATCTTTGAATAAAATTTAGTAATTAATAAATATAAATAAAAATAGTAATTTTTAATAAATAGAAATAAAATGAGTAGTATTTATATTTGAATACAAACAATTAGTTTTTAACTTTGAATAAAATTTAGTTGCTAATAAATACAAATAAAATGAGTATTATTTATCTTTAAATTATGCATTAATTTACATTTTTAATTTATTAAATTTAATAGTAATATAATTATTTAATATTATGTTAATTAATATTAAGGCATTTATTTTTTAATTTTAATAAGATAATTATATAAAATATAATATAATTTAATATTATGCTAATCAATATTAAGGCATCTATTTTTAAAATTTAATAAGATAATTACATAAAATATATTTTAATTTAATATTATGTTAATTAATATTAAACCATCCATTTTTTAAATTTAATAAGATATTTATGTAAAATATAATATAATATAATTTAATAATATGCTAATCACAATTAATATAAAATAATATACTAATTACAATTAATAAATTTATTTTATGCAGTAATTTATATTAAACAACAATATATTTTATTATTTATATTTATTAGATTAATTTTTATATATTTTTTTGTTAAATTTTAAAAAGTAATTAATGATAAATTAGTAGTTTTTATCTTTGAATAAAATTTAATAATTAATAAATATAAATAAAATTAATAATTTTTAATAATAATCTATTAAATATTAATAAATTAATATAAAGTCAAGTCAATAACATTTATGGAATAATATATTAAACATTATATTATTTATAACAAAATATAAAATCTATAATATATTATAATTTATAAATTTAATAAATATCTCATAAAATATATATTAATTATTAATTAACAAATACAAATCAAATTAGTAATATTTATATTTGAATAAAATTTATCTAGGTTAAAAAAATTAGGTAATATAATATAAATTATAAAACAATAAGTAATTAACAAATATAAATAAAATTAGTAGTATTTATCTTTTATTATTTTATTATTTTTATTTGTTAGATTAATTTTTATATTTATTTTTGATAAATTTAAAAAAGTAATATTTATCTTCATGTAAATTTTAAAAAATAATATTTATTTTGAATTATTAAAATTAAAGGAGGAGAGGTAGACTTGTATTTTCACTTCCCCCTTCCACTTTTAGTATGTACTAGAGTTTCATAACGTGCGTTGCACGTTAGGATAAATTTTTTGACCAGTCATTTATAATAATTTTATATTTTATGTTTTCCAATTTTTTTCACTCATCATTTGTAAGCATTATGTACTTATTTAAAATGTTGTTTATATAATGTTTTCATCCATTTTTTTATAAAAAATAAGAGCAAATATTAATATTAATTCACATAATATTAAATTAAATTAAATTTTATGTAATTATCTTGTTAAATTGAAAAATGTATGCCTTAATATGAATTAATAAAATATGAAATCATTATATCATTATTAAAATTAACAAATTGAAAATGTAAACTAATGTATAATTTAAAGATAAATATTATTCATTTTATTTGTATTTATTAGATACTAAATTTTATTCAAAGTTAAAAACTACTAATTTTATTTAAATAGAAATACTATTTATTTTATTTATATTTGTTAGCAACTAAATTTTGAATTAAAAAAATTACTAATTTTATTTATATTTAATAACTATTAAATTTTATTC
>CANYBF010220720.1:0-17351 GCA_948192965.1 Dalechampia spathulata | reverse complement strand
TAAAGGAATTTTCATGGAACCTGGAAACAGGCAAGTCTTTTGATGCAAAATTTGCTATTCTAACTCATTTTTAAAACTTGATTTAATTGTTAACTTTACCATTTAACTCATAATAATAATAATAATAATAATAATAATAATTATTATTATTATTAAATATTAATAAATATAAAAATTAATTTAAATATCATATTTAATGAAAATTAATACACAACATAATAAATTTTAAAAAACTTATTTAAATTTTAATTTTTATTAAAAAACTAATTAATTTTAAACATAGAATTAGATCATTACACTAAAGGTTATTGATAATTATAACAATAATGCATGTATACTGAAACACACACACACACATATATATATATATATGTATTAGATGTTTCTTTATTTTAGTCTGATTTTGATGAATATATGTTTTAGATGGATAATGATTTATTTATTGAATAATAATTAGAAATCCTAATCGCTCCTATATTCTGATATAATCGTACTACAAAATATTCTTAAAAAAATTCAAAATTTTGTTTTAAAATGAGAAATTATGATAAATTAAACAAAAAAAACATATATAATTTAAAATCAAATTAGATTTTTAATGGATTAAAATAATAAATAAATATTTAATCACAACTTTCATTCTTGGCCATTTAAAAAAATATTGAATGGGAAAAGAAAACTATGGTTGTGATTATTGATGCATAATTGAGCATTTACATAAATGAAAATAGAAATAAAAATGGAAGTGATGGATAGTCACAGGGGCACTTAATATAGTTTGCAATTTTTTTTTGTTAAAAATTTTTCCTTTCGAGTTCAAAACGATAGAAAAGTGACTTTTCATGGTGGTAGTGAAAGAGACACATAATGCAATCTCAAAGTTAGCGAAAGTAATCGTACTTGATTAATTTAATAATTGTCATGCAAATCCTTTCTATTATCCACACTTACCCACTTCCCTTCTCCTCTTATTTTTTACATTTTAATCACATATATATATATATATATATATTGCCTTAATACATATATGTTTGAATACGAGAATGTAATGCAAACATGTCATGAAGTGATACATCAAAGAAATTAAAAGTAGATATATTTGAAAATTAATGTATGAAAAGAATTATAAATTAAAATATATTGAGGAAAGGATTGAAGTAAGAGAAGAGAAGGCATGGAAATCGAAATTACGTAGGGATGATTAGGATGGTAGATTAATATTATGGCGTGCAACACCGACAAGGCAGAAATAAAGATTCCTCAAAGGCATTGAGTTTTTTTTTTTTTTTTTTTGGAAATGCTAAATTAGAAAACCACAAAAAAAAAAAATTTGTTGGAAATTATTATTATCTTCGCCCTTCCTTTTGGCGTCTTCTTTTCTACTGTTATCCAACAGAAATTTTTGACTATTTATTCCTTTCTCAGATTCCACGAGTGATGATGTTTCACCATTTTCCTTATTATTATTATTACTGTTATTGGGTGAAGGGTGAAATGCTTACTATAATAATATGTTTGTTTAATCCTATATATATATATATATATATTAAATTTTGTATGAATATAACATATTATATTATATATGATTATAAATTTATCAATAATATAATATTCATTTTATCTTGTAAAAATAGATTCATTTTTAATTTTATTAAAATTAAAAAATATTTATTATTTTACTTGAAAAAATAAATTTAAATATATTCTTTCTATTATATTCTTATTTTAATTAAAAAATATAACAGAAATTTAATATATTATTGTTTTATTAAAAAGGAAAATGGATTATAATTTTAGACCATTAAAAAAATAAGTCTATATTTGTAAAATAATCTATAATATGTATTAGTTTTCAATAAATATCATTAATATATTAATTATTATTTAGATAATATAATTATACATTAACAAATATAAAATTCATGTATATATAATATTTAATAAAAAACTAATATATACTATTATATTAATAATAAATATATAATTTTATATAATAAATAATATTCACTTAAAAATTTATCATATTAAATATAATCAATCTTTTTCTCATAATTTTTCTTGTCATCTTTGTGAAGAAAAAGAATTAACTCGAATTATGTATTTTCTATAGAATTATAAAAATTTTATTTAATAATTTTAATATAAATATATATAATTTTTATAATATGAAATACATATAATAATAGTAATAATAATGTTGTTTTGGCGATATGAGGTGGGACCAAAAACACATACACACAGACACACAGCATCCGCTTCCTTGCACCCCCCACAATTACTAGCTCTCAGCTTTTTCAGCAACCCAGAAACGGACCCACCTCCCTATACGGCTGCTCCTCCTCTCACCGGCAACGCGTGCTTCCATGTCACTCTCTCTCTCTCAGCCCTCTCCACTTCACTTTCTTCTACTCATGCATTATTTTAGATTCTTGAAAGAAAGACAGTGATAGAAATAGTCTCTCTTTTTCTTCCTTCCTTTTTTTACACCCAAATAAGCCCTACATGCATGTGATCGTGATTATAGTGATTGAATTTTCTTGATAAGCACGAGCAGACATGAATTTAATTTATTATATTTCTTATAATATATATATATATATATATACAGACATACATATATATATTGTTTGCAGTAGACTTTGTCTCTTTATTTATAGTTATTTTCACTTGTTTAAATCATCAGATCCTAATTTATGGTCGAGAACATAATAGGGACAAATATTTCCAGCTCATATTTAATCCTTTCCTTCCCAGACAATATGCAATGAAATCTATACCTTAAAATCCATTTCAATTATTCATGTTTATTTCATATCTTATACTATTTCATCTATTTTTCAAATAATTTTTCAAAATTTCACTTATTTATAATAAATAAATAAATACTCTATGCATTTCAAGATGGGTTAAGGCTTTGATTAATATAAATTAAAGAAGCATTAACATGCATTAAGAATAGTGTTAATTATATATGTGCCGTAGCTCTCTGTATGCATAATAACATTTAAATCTATATAGATCATATATATATATAAGAAGAGAATCATACTTTAAAAAGGGTAAGGAGTTTTATAAGCCAAGTACATTTAATGTGTACCATAATATTTTCTGGATTGTCCCAAATTTAATAATATGGACCGTCTGATACGATGCTCGAAGATTTGATTTCTTGCCACCTCGCAATCACATGGGCTTAGCAACTGCAATAATCATTGTGCTGGGTGTCGAATCTCGTCTTCTACATTACACCCAGATAATTAAATTAATCAATGTCATGTAATTATCCTTAATTAGGAAAATTTGGTAGATTATCTCCTTATTCACTGCTGGATTATTGAGATCCTATGGCCAGTCTTTTAGGTTTTGGATTGTCTACTATTGTGTACCCAGTTAATGTACGGTCAAGATCGATTTGTCGGCTGGTCATGAAATTCTCCCTTTTCCATTTTTATTTATTTTGCTATTATTCTATGCCTCGTTTCTGCGTCATGAAATTTTAATTCTTCGTTCGTCTAATTGTTTAGTTCATCAAGACCCAAATATATATTTTTTTATTAAATATATAATTTATTTAAAATATTTTATTTTAAATAATTTAAATTAAACAAACCCAATTAACACTTTATAAACTTATTTAAGATGTCTAAAACATAATTAATAAAGTTTTAATAGTGTTTATACTAAGAACTTGAAGGGGGGGAACCAATAAAAATACATACAGAAAGCAGGAAAATTTGGTAAACGGCTAAGCAAATAATAAAATAAAGTCCCTGGCATTAATTAGCTATAGAAAATATTATATAAAAAAAGCATGTGCATAAAATATATATATATATAAATGTGTGTGTATAGATAAGTGAGACAACTGTTATTGTTGATTATATAGAAATGAGGGAAATTCTTGGTTGCATGTGATTCATCTCAGCAGGCTAACCTGTTTCCTTTTATGATTGTCTGCTGCGATTCAAGTCCTACCCTTGTGATCCTCAACCACTATATCTATATAAAAATATTATATTAATCATATATTATACAGTATTCATACTATATGTTATAATGTAAAATGTAAACAATAGTTTTTTATAGGGTGCATGGCTGGACCTGTCTGGGGGCATCTGTTTCACAGAACTTGAAGGGTATTGGCTAAGGGGACTGGGGATTGTTTGGCATGCCTCGAAACCCAGATGCAACCAACACCCTTTTGATTATAGTATTAAGGTGTGTGTGAGAGAATCTTAAATTAAATTCTTCTGCTAGTTTTTATTTTATTCTTTCTTCTGCAGTATATACTGATTGAGAATGTGATGGCAAAGTCTTTCTCTCTATAACAAACAAATCATCATCTCCTCCATCACTGTTATCTCTAGAGCTTGGTGCAATAACAAGAAAGAATCTGTGCTAGTCTTTCTCCTTCAAAACACCTCGTTGAATTCTTGTGCTTCTTCTTCATCTTTTCTATAACTTGCTAGCTTTCTTCTTTTCAACCCTAGAGAACCCTTAGCAGGTTAGAAGATCTATCTCTTTTCTCTTTATATACCTTACCTTATTTTCTAGTATGAATTCCATGGAAAGAATATTGGAAAAGGAGTATCAGGAAGTTATTTTCATGTTTTCCTTTTCAATTATATATATCAGATTCCTGGTTATGCACTATATGCTTACTGCTTTAAATTCTTTCTTGCTTTAACTTCTTGTTTCTTGATTCTCCCTTATCTATAACCTTCTGAAGTTTCATATTTTTGCTTGATTCTTAAACAAAGTGCAATACATCTGGATCTTGACCTGCATCTGAAAGGGTATCTAGAACATGTTAGAATTCAATATTTCATGGATCAAAATCATTAACTTGCATTGGATTTATATATCATATAAACAGTTCACTAATTTTGCAATTACAATGAAGGAGATGACTTCATAATGTATATATACGTGCCCATGTTAGATATATGTTTGTCCATAGAATATTAGTGTTGGATGTATCATAATAACTTCTGTCTAGGAATAATTACAGTCTGTTAGAAGTAAGGAAAATTACTGACTCTTACATACTGGCGATAACGATACGGAAAAAGTTGGGTGTGACTTAGCAAGTAAAATGGACATGAGAATTCTATTGCAGGAGCTGGAAGATATTTTTGGAACAGGGAAAACTATGATTGTGGCCCAAAAAAATAGTTGTGAATGTGAAGATAAAGAAGAAGCTGCTAGAAGACAAATTAAGCTAGTACTATGTTTGATGTTATAGTGCATTCATTTTAGTGTTTTGACTTTAATGTAGATCTTTATCCTACTTCTCTTCCATGTAATAATCGATCTTTATATATTATTGCTCACCGATCTTTCATTCAATATAGAGCTTTAAATCACCCTCGTTTTACGTTCCTTCTTTTGACAGAGAAATGCAAAGTTCGATTATCTTTTACGTAAGGAGATGATATCTTGTCAGAATCTTGAAATGTGAATTTGATTAGTTTCTTAGCATTGACTCTTGGAAAGAAAGGAAACCCGGTTGTAATTGGGGGGCAGGCTATACTAGAAACACAAGATTTCTACAATGGAGAACTTTCTCAAGCCTTATGACAAGGAATTCATGAGAATGGCCATGTTAAAGCATGAAGAAATTTTCAAAGAACAGGTATTTTTCTTTTCTTTTTTTGTAAAATTGCGGTTTGAAAAGATTTTAACTTGTGATCTTAGGGTACTGAAAACGAATCTTGAAGTTCTTTTGGTTATTGTTTATAGTTTTTGAAGGATGGATTGTCCTTTCAGGTACATGAACTTCATCGACTTTATCAAATTCAGAAGATACTGATGAGGAACACTGGTGGCAAAAGGCCACATACGCAAAATCATCATGAATTGTGGAATTCGAAGAATAGCATTAATTTTGCACAGAAATCTATCATGAAACTAGACTTGGAAAGGCCAGCTGATCAAGATTATGCTGCAGAATCAAGTGGAGCTGCTTTAGAAATCATAGATGAGAGTGAGATTGAGCTAACGCTGGGTCCTTCAAGCTATAACAGGAGCAGGAAGAAACCTGAGACACCATTAACATCAGATTCAGGGCCTTCAAGCTTGTCTTCATCTTCTACAGGATCTAGCCATATAAACAGGACGACAAGTTCTTTAAGCCATCAGAAAATTAACATAAAAACAGAAGAATCAAGTTTGGCGCTTGCTCAGGTTCCTGATATGACATTGGGTTACCAAAATGAAAATAAAACAAGTAGCAGTCTCGTTGATGAGGATGAACAACTAAGACAGGAAAGATTAAAGCAGCCTCCTTGGCTTTTCCAAGTTTTGAGTCTGAACATGACTTGAAGAAAAAGAAAGATCTTCTAACGAGTCGATACGGTCTCATTTTAGTGCATATTCCTATCGGCTAATTCTGTCATTTATAAATATTTATATATATATATATATATTATATATGCATGCTTGTATGGATTTTTCTGTTCAGTCTTTTAGCTTACTGGGTTGTCCATTGTTGAGATGACTTTTCTTTTTTCTTTTTGATTTGCATGACAGCATTAAAAATCCAAAGATATGCCTGGTTTGGTTCTTAATTCACATCAATCATCTTATATAGTTGCCAATGCAATTGAAACTTGTGGAAACAGACAGCAAATGGGTATTATCTGTATATGAAAACAACAAGCAGCCATACTCTTCAGATCCTTCAAGTTCTTGTAAATAGCTTGATCGCGTGACTCGTGCTGTCCATGAGGGATGTTCCTCGTAACTCACATTAACCACATTGCTCCAACATAACGTAATGAGTACCAAGGTAAGGATGGAAAAAAAGGAGGTATGTGAGACTTGAATCCATGACCTCAAGAGTGGTACCAAACATCTTCACGAACGAGCCACTTGTGTTGAATTCATCACTCATCAACCCCAAAATATCAGTCACTTTGTTTTGTTCTACTCAGCTTTTTGTCATAATTGATATACACTTCCATCGGGAAAGAATTTCTTAACCAGAAGGTATGCAGAAAGAATCTCAAGTCAATAGAAGCAAAAAGATTTCCCATTTGGCATTTTCTATCACACTTCAAGTTGAAGCTACACAGTCTGCTTGTAATCAAAAGATGCATTGAAAATTCATCTTTTTATACAATACTTTGACAAGAAAAGGCCTTTGTCGAATAGAGCAATTCATTGAATTTCCATCTGATATACATATTCTTGCTACTTATTACTGTCTTTTTGCTCAACCTGGGAGACATAACTGCCTTTTTTTCAGATAAAATCATGCCATCTGCTGCTAGAATAGCCTCAAACAATGTAATTTCTTTTCAGCTTCTAGAGAAAAATCTGACCCCAATAAACCAATAATTATAGAACTTCTTCTTCAAATGCTCCTCATAATCAAACCCAACACTTGAAAACCTTACCCCACCAAATACAAGTATAATAGAGCTTATTCTTTTTGAGTTTGTCTGCCACCAGATTCCCATCTCAATTATTTTAAGGTTTATCTATAATATTATAAATATGGCCTGCCTGCCTGCCTGCCTGTCCTAATATTCCTTTTAGCTAGATAACTTCCAAGGTTATGAACATTCATTCATCTGATTTCTTAAATCTTATCATTTTTTCTTTTCTCATATGGGTTTTTCTTCTTTGAATAAATAAATATCTTCTATGGTGAATAAATTAATTTGGGTCAGACCTGAATGAATGAGAATACACTTATATTGCTAGCCTGTCGCTAAAGCGGTTCTTGCCTTTTCTGAAAGTTCTTTATCTGAAAGGGTTCAATAATATAAGACATTATAAGACCCCACATACAGCTCTGCTACTAGGTACTGTATGTTTCGTCATCCAAATACTTGAAGATTACTCATAGTTTTGCTCTAGCTCTAACCATTTTCCAGTTCTTATGATTATTTCAAGTGTTTTTACATTAATCTGAAACTGACAACTGACTGGGATATGGATCAGGAGTACAGCATTGGATCCTCTCTTATTGTTGAATCTTTGTCCTGTTAATTGCTGGTTTCTGTTGAATCATTATCTCAGGAAATGGACCGACCCTTCTATGCTTCCTTTTTGTTCCCTGCAAGATATCATTCAACTCAATATTTCAAGTCTTTTCCCTTCTTTTGACAATCAAGCAGCTTGTCAAAACTGTTGATGGCTTCAATTTGAGCTATGCCAATTAATTACCTATGAATCATATACTTTATTTATGTCTTATATACAAGAATATTACACAAAGGAAGTTGAAGAAAAAGAAGAGAATCAAAGCAGACAGCTGCTACAAAGTCTTTTCAAGCCTCCCTTGCAATAATAGCCAAAGTAGAAAGGAAGGCAATAGAGTCTGCATAAAGTTAAGGGCTACAAGATAACAAAAACCATGTTTCAAGATATGGAATGCCGACGATTCTTGCTGGGTTTTGCTCGAGCCTTGGCAAAAGAGTCACCCTCACCACGCACAAAAGGATAAAGCCGTCCAAGCTTTTTTGAAACCGAGTTTATAAATGATTTTCGAGGCAAAGGAGGTTTATCAGCGGATGGAGAGTTAATCATTGGGCTAGCTGTTCCTGATCTTCCTCCTCCTCCTGAAGACCTTTCGATCTCTTTTAATCGCATTTTCATCTTTACTAGCTCGAGTTTCAGGTCTGCATTCTCTCTTTTCAGGCTGGAGATCTCATCAGAAACAGGATTGTTATCAGAAGGGTACAAGTTCGTTTTAGAAGGAAGTGTAGGTGAATCTCCACCCATCAGATTTCCATTCATAACATCTCGAAGACGTTGTTGCTCGTAATATAGCACCTGAACTACCGTCTGAACTGGAAGACGGTCATTTTGTGCGGCATGAGCACAAGCCTCTCTCGACAGTTTCTGACAATCCATTAAACTGCATACTTTCTTTCTGTCCATATCACTTAAAGCAGGATGAGCCTGTTAGGACAACAAGAAAACAAATTATTGTTAAGTCAACCAACCAACCAACTCTAATCTGAGAATATGGTAATCCGGATATAGATGATGGACCTTAAGGAAAATGTCTATGGCTCTATACATGCCATCTTCAGTAATCCTTGATTGCTCTGGGATAAGTTCTGCAAGGCCAATGAACCTGGCGACAGTTAAGTTGCGATCAGAGGCTATTTCAGCCAGGTAGTTTTCCATTAGCTTGCCAACACGCTCCATGTCACTTGGTGGAGGAGAAACATACTCGTCATCTGGTAATTGGTACCCCATTCTGTTCCCTTCCACTTCGTATTCCAGGTAATTCATCATGATCCTCTGAACGGTATCCACATCAAATAATGTGTCACCAGTGAATGAATAAGAAGGAATCAATAAATCATCCAACACAGCCTGTCCTAATTGCAAAGCCATTCTCTTCTCCAAATCAAGCCGGCAAGCAACAGTCGTTTCGAGATATATTGCAGCACGTAGCAGCATTGACAGAAAGCTAACTGATAGAACGTTCCTTTCCCTTGGCAAAAGACTCACTATTGTCTCTAAAACAACCCTCTTTTCATGCTCTTGTTGTAGCTCGATTTTCTTCCTCCCCTTCCCAAAGATTTCCTGCTTCAGAAGAGAAAAGGAATTTCACCTGTTAAACACATGCTATATGAATGGATCAAATTTAGTTTTCAGGTTGGAGATCTCACCAAACCTCGTAGAGATTTCTGGGCATAAAGCATAAGTATTGGACCAAGAGCATATTGTTTAAACCCTCTACCCATCATTGCACTCAGAACTCTTTGAAAGATATCAATTCTGAGAACAGTTAAATCTTCAGCCCACCAATAATCAACAACGGGATTTGGTTGAGATGTCAGGGAAGAAAGCACGCCTTCATTGCCACTATCAGACCTGCCTGATATCGAAAATTGACTCTCCTTACAGGCCATGAATGCTATTGCATCTATGCATCTACTTATCATTTTCACTTTCTCAGCAAGTGGAAGAAACTTTTCCGATACATGCAATATGGAAATTGCCCCGGCAAGACTCTTGAGTGCTACTTCGTTCAAGTAGGCTTCAGTTCTTGTTACTAAATTCCCAACTCCATAATCCTCCGTCATCTCTAGAAACTCTGCCACGCATCGAAGCAAGGCAATGTTTTCTGTACTTATTTCGAAGTTGATTCCATAGCAGAACTTGGCAGCAAGTTCGAATGCTTCAGCCCCACCAGGAAAATCAGGAATTTCAATCTCAGTAAGATCAGCATCACTAGATTCTGATACAAGTTTTCTTATATAACCACACTTGGAGACTAACGGAAACTGTACCAGCGAAATAAGAAAATCTCAATTCGAGCAATTATAAATCTGCTTAACAAAATTTGTTACAATCAGGCCATCAACCAGTATCATCATACATTTGAACTACAAGGTTTTTTGTCATTCCTTAGTTATCAAATAGCAACAACTACCTAATATGAACTGAGAAATGAAAGAGTAAATACTGAACCAAACCTTATGCAATGAAAAAGAAGCTCCACCAGCATGAATAGTAACGTCACTGGGGATTTCCTGAGAGAAAATCCTGTAAAAGTTGATGATGCGAAATCCTTTAAACAAGTACCCATCAGAGTTAGGAAAACATAGATAAAAAGCCTGAAAGGATGAAACTTTTCAAGCCACAAATACTTATAATAACAAATAAGAAAGCTGCAAAATAAAAAAAAAAGAATAAAAACCATTCACTAGTTCTCTTCATGGCCGTAGTCAGAAGCTCTTTCTTTTTGGTAGACATGTTAGCAACAATGGTGGGTGCAACTTCGTCCTGATGAAACTCCACCATGGCAGAGAAGGAAGAATCTTTGCTGCGATCATGTCTTCATTAGTTATTATAACAAAAAATAATGATGAAGGAGAAAGACCCAATCGTGTAACAGCCGCAGAGAGAAAATTAGATTGAAAGTGGCTACAGACCACGATTGTGCATATCTATCTAGTCTTCGGTACTCTTTTGTTTCCTTTATGAAACTTTCGCAGATTTTTAGGTAAGAGGGAAGCAATAAATGTGAGTAAGAGTCAAAGTTCAACCTCCATTTCTCAGTTTTCTAGCATGTTATATTGTCCAACTTCCATTTCCAACCTCACAAAAATTACACATGCTCTTTTCACTATTAATTATTATATGGATGGTCTTATAATTCAAATAAAATAAGATGATGCATAATCTAATTGATTATTGTATTCTTTTTATTTAAATCATAATTCCAAGTGTTATATAATTTATTTTGGTGCTATATCGATTAACTTTGACCCCTTAATTATTGGGTTGAAGTCATTCAAAAATAACTAGCTGGTTACGTCCATGTCTCAATAGCTACATCCTCTCCTTTTCAGATGTCTTAAAATATTATATTAGAAATAATATATTAAAATTCATTCGAGTAAAATATATATTTTTTGAGATTTTATTTTTCATAACTCAAATTAAAAATATATTTATTAATTTAGAAGGAATGACGAGTTAAATAATTGACATGTCGGAGATAAAAGTTTTTGGATGAAAAATGAATGGCAAGTTTGGTAAATATGAAAAGAAGGGAGGGTGGATGAAGAAGGAAGAGGATAGAGAGATCAAGGTATGTGGTGTGTGGGAAGGAGGAGGGTGGATGAGATGGGAGAAGGGTTGATTGGCAGATAAAGTTTAAGTATTTCAGCCTTAACAAATACTCCCATCCACATGAGTCTCAGTCTTTCCATTTTCTTGTTCTTTCTTTCATTACCATGATTTGCCATGGGCTAGCTAAGCTTGCTTTATCTTAGCTTTTCAAAATGAGATGGACTATTCATTAAGAAAAGGATTGCTCTTATCATATTTAATTTTCTTTCCGTCCTATCACTCTGATTTTATTGTTTCCATCAAGTATTATTAAATATATATGTATGTATCATACTCCATTTTATCTATAAATATCTCATAACCATGTATATAAAAAATAGGAGTATAATTGTTTATTTTTTCATAAAATAAATACCTCAATTTAATATTTATACCTATTATTATACTCTCTTCATTTAAATTTATATACATATTTTTCTTTGGATTATTTCAAATTTCAATAAAATGGTTAATATGTTAAACCTTCATTATATCCTTATTTAATTATCTTAAAATTGAAAAAAATTAATAATCATATAATTTATCTGTCTTTAATAATAAAAATAAGCATATAATTCTTATGAAATTAAAAATACATCTTAAATTTTTTTTTCCTGCATTGGGAAAATTTTGGAAATGTAAATTATAGAATCAATGAAAACGACGCCGGTTGCTGTAGAATTTACGGCAGGAAGCAGAGGAAAGTGGTGAGGTGCAATGCAATAACATGAACATTAAATAAAAGAGAAGCAAGTACTTCCCGTTAGTTTATTTATTCCTTGTTTGTTGCCTTTTTCTTGTGGAAGATGGACAGCTCCTTTGTAATGGAAAATTGGCTACGTCAACATGAATCTTTAATACCTTCTATCACTGGGTCTTAATATGTTATTTCATTCTTATAACTCAAATTCAAGATTACTACATTTTTTTACCATTAAAATCTAAACCAGTTCATTTTATCTTACTAGGGTTTTGATTTTTACGTTGTCTTTTTTGAATTTTCATTTCTTAACTCAATATTTCAACAATTTCATATCTTCAACTTCCTTCACCATATAAAGATGATAAGATATTAGCTACCCTCCCTCCATTCAAAGAATACCTATAAAAGTATAAATTACTAAACTTTCTAGGAAATTATCATCTTATTTTCCTTCATTTCGTGATTGAAATAGGATAATTTGAATGCTTCTTACAAATTGTATCTGTATTGAACTCGTAATGAGATGAAATCATTATAAATTTACAGTTAGAAGTTAGAAATTATCTTAATGAATAACTTTCATGCTTAAATTAATAATTAAATGAAAAACATAAAATATCTTTCATAGATTTATCTTATATAGAAATATATTTGATTTAATCATAATAAAATTAAGAATTTTCATTGAAATAAGACTCCTAAAAATGGAGGAGATAATAATATTAGAATTAAATCATTAAATCATATAATATGATTGATCATTATGAACAAATTATTTATTAGAATGCAATTGATCAGATCCAACAACCAAGAGGGACAGTATTAAATACAAAATGTGGAAGAAGAAATGATTAGTAGTTTTAAAATCTAAAAGAAAGAAACATCCTCTTGAATTTCATGGTCCAACCTCTAATGCTGAATGTTGATAGATCATAAGACACAAAATCATCCATCGATCTCAAATCACAAATGTGATTTTACGTTTCAATGTTCCTTTGGGTCCAATACTTCTAAAAATGATCGACAACGTACAAGTCCCACAACCTCATGTCTACAGTCTACATGTAGGGTTGTTAGCCTAAACTTTAAACTTCCTCGAAAAACCTGACTAAATCCAATCAAAATCTAACAAATATACCGTTCAATATTAAAAATATAAAATTTTTAATTGAAAAATCAAAATAACCAAGAAAATATTTTAAAAATCAGACCAAATTGATTATTTGATTTAAATTAAAAATTTTAAATCGTTAAAATTTCGATTTAATGGAAATTTAAAAGGAATCATGCTGCCCTGTTTATGTGGCTATTGTCCAGTGTCGCCCCCACCCTTTTGTTCAATAGCTTTGGATCCTCTTCTGATTTCATTCCTATCCAAAAATGATTCAGGAATTTCCTCAATTTTCATATATTTTGATGCACGCCCTCGCAGATTAAAATACTCTTCTTGTACTGTACAGTGTACTCTTGATTAAAGTTATGTTTCCAAATTTGCATTTTTCTTTTTTCTTTTTAATATAATGATTCCCCACATTCAAAAATCCAGTTAAATCAACTTAATGAAATTAAAGTATAAAATATATTATTTATTATTTTATTTTTAAAAAATAAATGATTTGAAAAAATTTTATAATATATTTTTACATTAATAATTGAATTTAGATGCTTATTTTTTATATTTATATAATTATAATCATATAAATTATTATTACTATTTGAATTAGCAAGATAATTCATTAACTTATTGACAAATCAGATTATAAAATTTAAATGAATCAAATATTATTAAATAAATTAAAATTAAATTTTAAATAATTTTATAAATAATTTAATTTATTTATACTCTTTTTTGGAAAATTCACCACTCAATAATTATTTTGAAGTTATAAGTCATGTATATTTATACAATTTTAATTTAATTATTTTTTCTTTTTAAGAATTTAAATTTAAATTTTTATTTTTTTGATAATAAAGCTATAAAATCTATGCTTTATTAAAATTTTATGTGAAAGCATATTGTTAAAAAAAATTGTATGCAAATATCACATCAATAAATTTTAAATACCAAAATTCAAATAATAAAAGAAATAACTTAAAATGGAATTGTAATTTTAAAAATAGCTTATTGGGAAGGATTTTTGCACATTAGCTAAAAGACAATATTCGTATTTAAAAATAAAATAACATTTATTAAAAAAATAATTTTTCATATTTTTATCAGAAAAATAAAATTTATGCAACGTGTGAAAATAAGAAAAAAATTTAGGTATGAAAATAAGAAAAAAATTTAGATCAGAAATTTTGATATCGTATTAAAGAATCATTCAACCTAAAAACTTAAATTATTAAGTAAAATTATATCTAATAATAATCAATCATAAAGTATAAAAAATGAAAAGTTTAAATAGAAAAAATCCCTTTTTTTTTGTGAATTTATTCAATTTATGGATTAAATTAGATAGAGAGAGATGAAGTTCTATAATCGGCATAAGAATGGGGAAGAGAAGGGCCATGAAAAGTAAGCATCAAAGGAAAAATGTACGTTTGCTTGCAATGCAACGAAAAGTCAATAATAATACAAGGAATAAGAAAGGGGGTATGGCGGAAATGATATAATTATCCATGTGAAGTGGGGAGTGCCATGGCACATGATTTTATACTATCAAAATTTGTCAAATTTGGCTCAATAGAGCCTTTGTATTATTCACTGCCATGAATGCATAACGATACCCACCACTCGATGTGATTTGTATTCTAAGGTCCACTCCCATGGACATTATTTTTCTTGCTTTGTTGTTTTCCATCTGCCGATCGAACCTCATACACCTTCACTATCAATCTTCTTCTTTACAAAAAAATAAAAAATTATGGTTTTCTTTTGGTTGGAAAATGATACTTATGTCAGGGGTCATCACCGTCCTATTTCGAATCGTTCTAAATATAATTAAATTTACTTTGAATTAGTATATATAATTTGATATTATCATTTTACGTAAAATGATTTAAATAATATAAAATTATATTATTAATTTATATAAATAAAATTATAATGATATAGATTTTAAAAAAATTAACGTATCAAATTTTTATTATTATATCCAATTTATAAATTATATTTAAATTAGATTAATAAATCAACTTATAATATGATTCAATTTTACCTGTTTCTTTCATATTGATAGACATGTTTTATAATGTAAAATTTCATCCATAAAAAATTTTAAATTTATAATTTTTGATCTTATAAAAAATATCTTTATAAATATACTATTGTAATTATAGTATAAAGGATATCGATTTCATAAAAATTGATATGTTAATTATTATTTTTAATTAACTTTAAGTTAGCTAAATTAAAATAAATTAATTTGATATTTTTTAATATATATTAAATAAAGATGAAATATTCAATTTAAACTCAAATGATATTCAATGATAGTCACACTTAAATAATTAATAATTATATGAAAATAAATAAACTAAAGTAATTATTTGTATCTAATACAATTAATTAACTATCTATTTTCATAGTAATTAATTACTTGAGATGTATTAATTATAGATGTCCTTATTAAATTCTCATAAGAGTTAAATTTCTATATCTGGACAATTTAATAACATATTTATATCAAATTTTACAATAATTAATTCATATTTCAATACAATTAATTATCTAAAATATGTTATTAATTAGTATTAAAATTAATTACAAATAATTAAGCATTTAAAATATACATCATATAAAATCATCCAAACATTATCATTTACAATCAAAACAGGTTCCAGACAAAATATTCAATCAAATAATGAAGATATGAATTTTATAATCAAATAATGAAGAAATAAAAAAAATACTAAATTCAAGAGACTTAACTCTTAATCCCTTTTATTTTTCAATTTCCTTCTTCCTTTAAACTTTAATGTTTAATCCTCTAAATTTCTGAATCTTCTTTGAAACTTAATTATTATAAAAATTCATGTAAAAATTATTCTTTTTTTTTTTGGCCCCTCAAATTTTATTTTTAAAATGGTGATAAAAAAGTGGGTAGAAGTTAAGGCCCATAAATACTTGCAAGTTTATTATTAGTAATGGACTGTTTGGCCCATCAGTTTTTGAGTATTAAGCTTGGGCAAATGGATCTTAATTGCTCTTCTTCATTACTCTATTCCCAAACCCAATTTAAATAGACAAATAGATGGAAACAAACTATAAATATATATATATATATGTTTTCAAAAAAAAATTATATATACATATATATTCCTTTTTACAAAAGCCTAATTTACTCTACATTTGTATTTATCATAATAAAACTTATTGTATTAATTAATAATATTTTGAATTATAAATTCTATGATAGATTATAACAAATAAATAATTATATTTAGAAGATTGTTATTTTGCATAATTTTAATTATTTTTTATTTTTATGATCTTAATATAACTAGAATTGTATATTAATATTGATTATTTGATTTATTATTTATATCATTTTCTATAATAATTTTTAAATATTTTAATTATAATAAAATAGTATTATATATATTATTTAGAGTTATATTATAACATATCATTTTAATCTTAATAAAAAAATATATTATAACACTTAATTATATTTCTATTATTATAAATATTATAATATAATTTTAATTATCATAAAATTATATTATTATACATATCACTTTTATTATAAAACTTTAATTTTTTTAAAATTTTATATTATGTATATTATTTAAAATTCTATTTTAAAATGATATAATTATATATTTAAGTTTAATTGATTAATAATTCTAAAATTTCAATCGAAATATTTTATATTATATATTTATATTAATTTAAAAATTTAAATTATTTCAAAATAAATTAGAAAATACAATAATTTTAATTAATAAGAATTTATTTTGATAAAAATATAATTTATTATCAAACTAAAATTAATAAAAAAACTCACATATTAACTATTAAATTAATAATAACATCTATTACATAGGTACACATAATCAATCTATTTTTATAATATAAGTTTAGAAAAAAGTAAGTTATATAATAACAATTTAAAAT
>CANYBF010220578.1:0-12617 GCA_948192965.1 Dalechampia spathulata | reverse complement strand
AAGCTTAGCAACTGATTCTGCTATATAATGAAGTATTGTTTTTAGAGGTTTTTATCGAGCCAACAATAATAAAAGCTCTTTTCCTCTAATCTGAATATTGTTCTTTTGTTTTTGTTTAGTGTTGCTGCTGCTCTTTTTTTTTGTTATTTTTTTGGAATTCTGGTTTTCAACATCTAACACTCAGATTGTCATGATCCTATATAAAAATTCTACAGAATCATGTTGTTGTTGATAATGACAATTATATAATGTATCGTTACAGAATTTAAAGTGGGTTATTGAATTACAACGGAAAATAACAAGTATATACTACGTTAAACAATCCTGTTTAGTGTCTTTGTGAGTTTCTGAGGTAAGCGGACCTATGAATTGTGGGCTGGTGATGGAGACTCGTCCATTTTTACATAGTAGGGCATGGCTAATGTGAAGTTTATGTGTGGTGTCTTGTCAAAAGAAAGTTGATGAAATAAAGTTTCAAAGAGGTGGTGTTTGACGAGTATCAATTCTGATTGTTTCCTGCTGAAGAACTTGACTACATTTAAATTGGGTTACATATGGATATCAGGTTCCTGGAACTTACGTTGGGACAGATGGATCGATTTCCGATTTCAATCCAATTATCTATTAAATGCTTGAAACATTATGATATCAACTAGTAGTTTGTTTGGTGGTTCCACAGCAAAGATAATACTGATGGCCACTGTGTCAACTTCCACTAACAGGTTGCATGGCCATGTTTACGTATCAAATTGCATAAAGCATATGGAAGAACTTGATCTGGATATTTTATTCCATTGTTCTTCAGGATTTCTCTCCAAGTTTATACTCATAAGCATATTCAAATTCAATATTACATACTTTGATGCTTGCAAATTTCCGAGTTGAGTGGTAGGCCAAGCAGATTCCTTCAAATTGCTAGCAGACGCCAATAACAGAACATGTGATTCGCTGTGAAATATACCCCCCTTAGGACACCAGTTGGAAACCTTGCAATAAGATCTTTTTTTTCCGCTTGTATATGTATGTGTTCCTTTAACAAATACACAATACCAAGCTATCCATAGCAAACGACTTCTTTGCTTTCCAAGTTTAACAAGTTATTTCATTTCAACCAAATAACTTGTCAACAAATTCAAGATGGCCATTCACTTGCCAAAAATTGTCAGTGCTAAGCAAATTCTGCGATGGATTCTTTTGTCACAAGTAATTCCTGATGTGCCAAAAGGTCATTTTGTGGTCTACGTTGGAGAAACTCAAAAGAAGCGGTTTGTCATTCCAATATCATACCTCAAGGATCCTTCCTTTCAGAACTTGCTAAACCAGGCTGAAGATGAGTTTGGTTATTATCATCCCATGGGCGGTCTCACCATTCCTTGCAGCGAACAAGCATTCGCAGATATCATTTTCACTTTGTAAAAAGATTTAAAAGCAATGTAATGTCAAAGTAAAAAGTTGTGGGCGCCGCAAAATAAGAAAGAAGGAGGGGAGGAGCCGCAATTTTTGATTTATAAAAAAAAAATAAAGTCAGAAATTGCAGGCAAGGACGCGGTTTGATACGCGTACCCTCTGCCTATAAATAGGTAGAGGGATTAAGGCAGAAACCCATCCCAAATCCCACATATCCCAGAGAGAAAAAATAGAGAGGAGAGAAAAGAAAAATATTTGAGAGTTTTTGATTCGTGTTGTAATTTCAAATTATTTTCTTTTCAATAAAATTCTTCGATCCTTTGTCCGTGGTTTTTACCCTAATTTGTTTGGGGGGTTTTTCACGTAAATCTGTGTGTTCAATATTTTATTTTCTCAAATTTTAGTTGCGATCCTGCTTTATCCAATCCGTATTTTTCAACAAGTGGTATCAGAGTTTTGGTTCTTGTTGGAGGAATTTTTTGAAAAGGAGCACGTCAAAAGGAAGGAAAAATTACGATGAATTTTTCGATGCGATCCATTCAAAAAATTGACGTAAAAAGTCGAATTAGTGAATAATGCCAAACAGTAATATTTTGTTAAAAGGTGATGGTTATGTAGCATTTTGGCCACTTCACTGTTCATTACTGTAGCAGTCACAGTAACGTACTGTAGCAGATGCACTGTAGCGGTTACTGTAGCAAATAAGTTAATTTGGATCCTCCATATCAGAAAATAAGTTAGATTATATCGCAGGCAGTGAAATTGTGATAAAAGCAATGGCGGTAAAATTTGAGATCAAGAAATTCAACGGGAGAAATTTCTCACTATGGAAATTAAAGATTAAGGCTATCTTGAGAAAAGATGGTTGTTTGGCGGCAATAAGTGAAAGGCCGCAGGATTACACATATGATGCTAAATGGAACGAGATGGATAGGAACGCTATAGCAAACCTACATCTAGCACTTGCAAATAGGATCTTGTCCAGTATAGAAGAAAAGAAAACGGCAAAGGAGATTTGGGATCATTTGATCAGATTGTACGAGGCGAAATCGTTGCACAATAAAATTTTCCTTAAGAGGAAATTATACACCCTGAGAATGGCAGAATCTACTTCAGTGACGGAGCACCTTAATGTCTTGAATACGCTATTTTCTCAGCTCACATCTTTGGGCTATAAATAGAATTTCAAGAACGTACAGAACTTCTACTCCAAAGTCTACCAGATTCGTATGATCAGCTCATCATCAACTTAACAAATAATATTCTTTCCGATTCTCTGGTCTTTGATGATATAGCAGTAGCAATTCTTGAAGAAGAAAATCGATAAAAGAACAAGGAGGATAAACAAGCAGGTTCACAACAAGTGGAGGCTTTAACGGTGATAAGAGGGAGATCAACAGAACATGGCCCAAGTGGGAGTCACAATCATGACAGGTCAAAACCCAGGAGTAAGAAGAATTTCAAATGTTACCACTGTGATAAGAAGGGTCACTTGAAGAAGGATTGTTGGAGTCTGAAGAATTCTAATTCTCAAGGGAATGTGGCGAGCACTTCAAATGATGGAAATGTGTTGTGTTGTGAAGCAGCAATATCTATTGAAAACAGGAAAAAGTATGCTGATGTATGGGTTCTTGACTCAGGAGCAAGTTATCATATGACCTCTCGAAGAGAATGGTTCCATCATTATGAACCTATCTTAGGAGGATCTGTGTATAGCTGTGAAGATAATGCCTTAAAGATTGTAGGCATTGGAACCGTCAGATTGAAGATGTATGATGGAATAGTCCATACTATTCAAGGAGTGCGACATGTGGAAGGCCTTAGGAAAAATCTATTATCTATGGGACAACTGGATGATCTGGATTGCACTATCAAAGTTCAAAATGGCATCATGAAGATTAGCCGAGGAGCACTGGTAATTATGAAAGGTGAAAAGGTTGCTGTAAATTTGTATATGTTGTGTGGAGAGACTGTGCAAGAAGGAGAAGCATATGTTGCTTCAAGTTCAAGTGAAAGATTTACAATGGTGTGGCATTAGAAACTTGGATATATGTCTAAACAAGGCATGAAGATTCTTGCTGAGAAAGATCTACTTCCGGGTCTTACAAAGGTGACATTACCCTTTTGTGAGCATTGTATTACAAGCAAGCAGCATCGATTAAAGTTCAACACATCTAATTCTAGAAGCAAAAATATTCTTGAATTGGTTCACTCTGATGTATGGCAAGCACCGGTTTCGTCACTAGGAGGAGCGAAGTACTTTGTGTCATTCATCGATGATTACTCCAGGAGATGTTGGGTGTATACTATCAAGAGTAAAGGAGATGTGTTTGCAACCTTCAAATCCTACAAAGCGCGGGTTGAACTTGATTCAGGCAATAAGATCAAGTGTTTGAGGATAGACAATGGAGGAGAATATACTGGTAATGAGTTTGATAGCTTTTGCAAGCAGGAAGGCATCAAAAGGCAGTTCATTACGACATATACTCCACAATAAAATGGAGTAGCAGAGCGGATGAACAGAACTCTGTTAGAAAGAACGAGAGCAATGTTGGGAGCTGCAGGTCTAGATAAGGCATTTTGGGCAGAAGCAGTCAATACCGCTTGTTATGTGATTAATCGGTCTCCATATACAGCAATTGAATTGGAGACACCGATGAAGATGTGGATCGGGAAACCAGTAGATTATTCAAATCTCCATGTATTTGGAAGTCCGGGGTACGTGATGTACAATGCCCAAGAAACTACAAAATTGGATCCAAAATCCAGGAAGTGTTTGTTCTTGGGGTATGTTGATGGTGTAAAGGGGTATCGCCTGTGGGATCCCACTGCCCACAAGGTCATAGTCAGCAGGGATGTTATCTTCTTGGAAGATAAATTGAAGGGAGATGATGATAGCACTTTGAAAGAAAATTCAGAAATTACAGCTGTACAGGTGGAAAAGAAGTCTACAGAAAAAGATTCCTCTGAAGCAGCACCAGAGCACGAGGTAGAAGAGCCAACCCAGTATGAAGAGGTAGAACTTGAAAAGGGAAAATGTGCAAAATCTATACCATCCTGGCATGATGATTATGTTATGGATAGTAATATTGCATACTGACTTTTAACTGAGGAAGGGGAGCCATCAACTCTCTAAGAAGCACTGAGCAGTTCAGATGCAGCTCGGTGGATGGCAGCAATGCAAGAGGAAATGGAAGCTTTGCACAAGAACAAAACTTGGGAGCTCGTGACACTGCCACAAGGAAGAAAGGCCATTGGTAATAAATGGATTTTTAAGATCAAAAGAAACAGTGATGATCAAGTGGAACAGTTTCATGCTAGATTGGTAGTGAAAGGTTATGCTCAGAAAGAGGGGATTGACTTCAATGAAATATTTTCTCCTGTGGTTCGACTGATAACTGTTCGAGTAGTTCTGGCAATGTGTGCTACATTTGAATTACATCTGGAGCAGCTAGATGTGAAGACAGCTTTTCTTCATGGAGATCTTGAAGAAGAAATTTATATGCTCCAGCCAGAAGGTTTTGAAGAAAAAGGAAAGCAGAACTTGGTTTGCAGGTTGAACAAATCTTTATACGGTTTAAAACAGGCGTCGAGGTGTTGGTATAAGAGATTTTATTCCTTCATCATGAGCCTTGGATACAACAAACTGAATTCAGACTCTTGTGCATATTTCAAGAGGTTTGGTTATGATTTCATCATCTTGCTGTTGTATGTTGATGACATGTTGGTAGCAAGCCCCAATAAAGATCATATTGAAGAATTGAAGGCATAGTTGGCTAGGGAATTTGAAATGAAGGACTTGGGACCAGCAAACAAGAGTCTAGGGATGCAAATTCATCAAGACAGAAGCAACAGGAAGATTTGGCTTTCTTAGAAAAATTATTTGAAGAAGGTTTTACGACGCTTCAACATACAAGACTGTAAGCCAATTTCTACCCCACTTTCTATTAGTTTTAAATTATCCTTCAGCATGTGTCCTAGCAATGAAGAAGGAAGGATGGAAATGTCTCGAGTATTGTATGCATCAGCGGTGGGGAGTTTAATGTTCGCGATGATTTGTACACGATTAGACATTGCACATGCAGTGGGAGTAATAAGTCGGTATATGGCGAATCCTGGCAGAGAGCATTGGAATGCAGTGAAGAGGATCCTGAGATACATTAAAAGGACCTTAGATGTTGCTATGTGTTATGGGGGATTAGACTTTATTGTCAGAGGATATGTTGACTCAGATTATGCAGGTGATATTGATAGAAGCAAATCCACAACAGGGTATGTGTTCACACTTACTGGTGGAGCTGTAAGCTGGGTATCAAAACTGCAGTCAGTTGTGGCAACTTCAACAACAGAAGCAGAATATGTAGCAGCTACACAAGCCAGTAAAGAAGCAGCATGGCTGAAAATGATAATGAAGGAACTCGGGCATGAACAAGAAAAGATGGTTTTATTTTGTGACAGTTAGAGTGTCTTGCTTCTTGCAAGGAATCCAGCTTTTCATTCTAAGTCAAAGCACATACGAGTCCAGTATCACTTCGTTCATGAGAAAGTGGAAGAGGGCACGGTGGATATGCAGAAAATTCATACTAAAGACAACCTGTCAGACTTTATGACAAAGGCAGTTAACACTAACAAGTTTGTGTGGTGTCGATCCTCTAGTGGCTTGACATAAGCATAACAGTATGGAAAGACGAGGACGAAAGAATGGTGTGAAGATCTGATTAATTCTCAATCACATCTTCAAGTGGGAGATTGTCAAAGTAAAATATGGTGGGCGCCCGCAAAAATAGAAAAGAAAAAGGGGTGCCGCAATTTTTGATTTATAAAAAAAAACAAAGTTAGAAATTGCAGGCGAGGAAGCGATTTGATACGCGTACCCTCTGCCTATAAATAAGCAGAGGGATTAAGGCAGAAACTCATCCCAGATCCCAAACAGATCTCAAAATATACTAGAGAAAAATAGAGAGAGGAAGAAAAAATATTTATAGGGTATTTTGTAACTCCTAATATTTATTTCTTTAATAATATTCTTCGATCCTTTGTCCGTGGTTTTTACCCTAATTTATTTAGGGGTTTTCCACGTAAATCTGTGTGTTCTATTTTTATTTTCTCAAATTTTAGCTGCGATCCTACTTTATCCGGTTCGTATTTTTCAACAGATAGGCCTATATTAAATGACTTATAAGAGAGAGCATAACCAAACCAAATCACCTTAGCATGAGGACAAAGGAGGAGGAGATGTTCAATAGTTTCATCCTCCCAAAGATATAAAGCACATGTAGATTAAAAACTCTAGAGATGGGATGATAGAATTACCCGAGTAGGAAGGACATTAGATGCCACTTTCTAAACGAAGGATTTCAACTTAGGAGGCAAATTTAGACTCCAAATTCTATGCCAAAAACCTAAATCCATATATGTTGAACCTCATGGTAATAAGCTTTAGGCTTGTTTATCTTGCACTTTAGATAATAAAGGATAAATAAATTTAGCCGAGCAAATGCCTTAGTTGTCATAGTGTTAAACAACCCTATCTAGTTTAAAAGGTGTAGCTAATGGAATGTGCAAAATTGCATAGATCTCTTCCTCCGAAAAAAGAGTACATAATAAATCCTTCATTCACCTTCTAACACTTCTATTAGTCAATTTGTAGTCCATAAACAAATTTGAATTTATCAGGTTATTAGAATAAAGTTTAAAATTCAGTAAAGACGGGATCTGAGGATCCTCATAGATCCAAATATGCAATCCACTATAAACATTGAATCTACAACCCAATTTGAGGGTATCTCTAGCCACCAAAAGACTATTCCAACCCCAAGAGGCTTTAGGTCTCTTAGATGCCTACCAAAAATCCCCATTTGGGAAATAAATGGATCTATAGAGCTGATAAATTAAAGAATCAGAATTGTTAATGAATCTCCAACACCTTTAAGTAAGTAAGATAAGGTTGAACTATTAATATCCCTGAATCCCAAGGCCCCCCATATACTTTGGTTCAGACACTTGACCTAAACTTACAAAATGCATACTTCTTTTATGGACATCAAAACTCCACCATACCTTTGCTAGAATGCTATTTATAGATGTACAAAAACCCTTAGGTATCATAAAATAACTCATAATGTAAGCTTGAATAGCAGTAACAACAAATCTAATCATGGTTTCTCTCTCAACATGAGAAGGGAGGTTAAGATTCCAACCTTATGCCTTACTTAATATATAAGATTTAATGAAATTTAATGACATAACTTTAAAATGACCCCAAAAATAAGGTAACCTAAGTTACCTAACATCATCACCCATCTCATTAATTTGAAGACAATAAGGAATATTCCTCTTAACATGAACAAGGGTAGACTGGCTAAATACCACAATAGATTTGATAAAATTAATGAATTGACTAGAGCCTTTACCATAATTTTGAGAGAATTTAGAATGCTTTATCCTTTTGCCATCGAAGCTTTGCCAAAAGTTAAAGTATCATTTGCAAACAGTATATGGGTGAGGGTTGGTGCATAATTGTTAACCCAAGAACTACTCATCAAACCACCTTTGAAAGAGCTATTCAAACATTCAAACAAGGCTATAGAGATGAACAAAAATAAACATGGGATAGGGGATCTCCCTGTTTGAGTCCTCTCTCGACCCTAAATCTAAAGGAAGGTTAACCATTAATGATAATAGAATATGATACTATAGTGACACACTCCATAATGATCTTGAAAAAATGAGTAAGAAACCTCATACAAAGGAGAACCATATGTAAAAGTTCCAATCCACTTGATCATCAATTTTAACAACCATATCATAGTTTGACCTATGCCTAAAGACATTTATGTGATGTATAACTTCATGAGCAATGAGAATATTATCATATATGCTATGCTCGAGGACAAATGTTGATTGGTTAGGACTGATAATGCTATTAAGAAAAGGTTTTAACCAATTGACTTTTATTTTTGCAATAATCTTGTATGAAAAGTTGCATAAACTAATGAGATAATATTGGTTTAAAGAAGAAGCATAAGGCATCTGAGGAATGACAACAATGTTGGTCATGTTCATCTACTTAAGCATGAACCCTGATTAAAAGAATCTTTGAACAATAACAACTACCAAATTGCTCTTTAATCTTCCTAACAGAGGCCTTGGAAACCATCTAGACATAGAGCCTGTAATGCTCCCATATTAAAAACTATACTCTTCATTTCAACCTCAGTCAATGGCATTGTCAGACTTAAGTTCATGTATTTAGTAATCATCAAATGAATCAACTGAACCATTTAGCCCTTATGGCATGATAAAGGTTCTTGAAGAAGCTAAAAACGTGATAGTGGATCATACTAACATCATAAATCCAATTACCTCCAACATCCTTAATTTGTAGCAGCTGATTATGGTTATGATGTTTGAATGGTAGAGGTGTGAAAATACCTGGTATTTTTATCCCCAGCTTAGATCCACCTCACTCTAGATTTTTGATGCCAGAATGACTCTTACATTTACTAGGCCTACTTGAATTGACTTTTCAAAACTTGAATTGACTTTTCAAAACTTGAATTTCCTAACTCTTCTATTGAGAAATAAGAAATTGGCAATTTTGTTGGAAAGATCCAATATTCTCCTTTCAGCATTAAAAAGTGTATTCTTACTCCAATCTTGAATTTCCTAACTCTTCTATTGAGAAATAAGAAATTGGCAATTTTGTTAGAAAGATCTAATATTCTCCTTTCAGCATTAAAAAGTGTATTCTTACTCCAATCTTGTACTCGACTCAACGGTTCTGCAGCTTCTTAGAGAGCATATACAAAGCATAAGCTCCTTTGGGTAATTACTAGGCACTAGAACAACAAGAAAAAGAAAATAACTTAAATTATAGAGATAAGAAAGTGAGCAAGAGAGAGAAGTACGATGTATTGTACATTAAAACTCACTTAACATACACATATTTATTGTTTTTGAAAATTAAAAAATAATGTTGAGGAGAAGTTGGTAGAGCAAAATTATCCTTTTAGAAGAAAAGAAGACCTATAATTCAAAATTTAGAATTCTATAGTCAAAAAGAAGAAGAAAAATAAAAAAAGAAAAAGAAGAAGAAGAAGACTTATAATTCAAAAATGGAAACTCCATAACTGAAAAAAGGAAAAAAAAATAACAATAATAATTCAAAATTTGAAATTCCACCTTATTCAAAAATGAAAGAAGAATTGCAATTAAAAAAGACAATAAAGAAAAACATTATAAACTTCACTATTCTAGCTATTAGATATATTTCAAAAGTAATAAAAAATATATGTTTGCATGATTTTTTTATGAATCTACAAGTGTTGTGAGCATGCATACCAAAAAATTAAAGTATTCTTAAATTATTACATCTATAACTTCTAATCAAGTAATTATGGATATTCTATTTTTTTTGATGTAGAGAACTAAGCGCAAGAACAAAAAAATATATTGAAATGAAAGAACATGTTTGAAATAAAGTAAAGAGATAATATTTATTTAAAAATAAAAAACAAAGACTATTAAATCTAGTAATGCTAAAATAATCTTGATCCATTCATTAATGAGTTGGTAGGTGGTAAGTGATAAAATTAAAAGCTTTTTATGAGTTGTACTATACTAATTAACCTTCTTCATTTGTTATGCATATGTATGTGAGCAAAGAAAAAAATAATAGAGTGAGGAAGGAGAGCTCCAAGGAGCAATATTAAAAATAAGAGTTGCATTTTGTTTGTTTTTTATCAAAAAAATTTGAGTGTTATGTTTAAATTCTATTATTATCTTTTAAGGCAATATTCAAGTCTTAACATTTGTATTATCAACATATGATTTTTTAAAAACTTTTTGGTATTCTTTAAAGAAAAAGTAATATTTGGTAATGTTGAAAAAATTTGTTCCCTCTAACATTTTTTTGAAAATATCCCTATTATGTGTGTGTGTGTGTATATATATATATTTGTAATAATAAAAAAGGTTAAAAGAACAATCTAAGAGAAGAATATAAAATTAAGAAAAGTAAAAAAGAAGAACAAGAAGAAAAATAAAAATAAGAAGAACATGAAAATTTTGAAGGAATCAACAAAAGAAACAAAGAGAAGAAAGGAAAGGAAAGAAACATGAGTCTCTTTCTTTTTTGCTGGCATGTTCCATTAAAGCCTTTTAGGGTAAGCCATGTCAGGACGAGACATCACCATTCTCCCACTGCACTGACTGATGGATCGACCAAGACCTATCGTGGTTAGCTTTATCTAACTCTAAAACAATCGGCTATCCTGCTCTACCGGGGTGAAGAGCTTCTTTTATAGAACAAGGTAGCTTACCACAGATGAGCGACTAAAGCCGGGATTTCCAATTTCACCCCCATTGATCAGAGTACGCCGATTACCCCCCAAACCGTACAAGAGAGTTACCATCTATCATACAAGAAAAAATAATAAATAAATAATGTTTAAATTTTTTAATTAATATAATTAATAAAAAAGAGATAAAAGTAATTTACAAATTAACAAAAAATTTAAAACATACGTTAAAGTAATATAAATTTATAATTGATAGATAAAATCTCTACTATATATTACAATGTCTCATTAACACTTACAAACTTTAGCCCATGTAATTTGTACACATTCCTAATCCCTATAATAATTTAAGTCATGCTTGAATTCCAACATGGATCTTTCTTTCATTTTTTATTTTCTCTTATACATTTTCAAGTATTTTATTATCTATTTATTAATTTTATTATTTAAATATACTTATAGAATTTTATTTTTCACTTATATATATATATATATTATATTTAATTTATTTTTTATTTTTACTTATATGCATATCTATGTATATGAAATAAAATTTTTAATATTTTATCAATTAACTATATATATAGGATGTTTTTCACTTGCTATTTATTTATTCACTTATATATATATATATATATAATTTTTAAAAATAATAGTTAAAAACTGAAAATTTGATTAACTATATCATTTTCATGATTAATAAATATATGATACACCATTAGTAATGGTTTAAATTTAGATTTGATATTTTTAGAAAATCAAAATCATTAACATTAATATAAATCGATCGATCGATTTTAATTTAGCATATAAAAGGAAAAAGATACATTTTAGGATTTAAATCTAGGTTATAATAGGAATAAGGAACATTATGCCCAACAACTTATTCATATGATTGAAGGGGTTATTCAAATGTATTGGATTGTGGCTACTGTTGTTGTAAAGATTCAAGACTTACTTCACTATTTTTTAGGTTGGAGCATTGTCTTTATTTGTAGGATAGCGAATGATATGACTAATTAGTTGCCCAAGCAATACTCTTCTCTTTCTTGTAATTTGGCTTGGGTTACCAATTCCTCGTCTACTTTGTTAGCCTTATGTATGAAGGATTGTTCTACTATTTTACAATCTTTTTTTGTTTAATACAATTAACTTTTCATTCAAAAAAAATACAAACCAATTAGGCTACTAATATTGTATATTAATGATAGAACAACATAGTAAAAAAACATATTGATATGATAATTTCAGTTGCACCTAAAGAATGTTATGTTGTATTTGATGCACTAAAATTATATATTAAAATGATGGTTTCAATACAAATTTGATGCATTATAATTTCACTCTTAAATTTCTAACAAAATAAAAAGTTCATATTATTTCAGAAAATTATTTTAGTTTTACATTAGATTGAAGAATTATTCTAAAATTACATTATTAATGATGAAATCAACACATAATTAATGCTCATTTCCTATTTTACACAATACTTTCAAATATGGATGAATTTAAAACTACATTTGATTTTTCTTAATCAAAACCTAAAGGATTCTAGTTAACACAATCCATAAATTAATGATAGCCAATCATCACTCCAACAAAAAACTTGAAGTTATACATGGTATCATAACTAGTTTTGCCTAATTCCAGAAGGTAGAATGTGTTAGTGTGAGAGTTGCACATCCCGGACGCTGGGAATGCTGCACGCTATCCGGCGTGAAATGCCGCGGTGCTTGCTCTCGCGAATATTGACCCTTGAGTTACTACAGGAACTAGACAGATCGCGTCGAGAAAGTGGAGTCGCCACCCGGCTAATTTAGTCAACTCAATTGAGCAACTAAACAAGCCAGGAAAATGTAAACCCGAGCCTTCCTGCTGAGGGAAAGCAGCCCGAAGTTCTTCAGAGAA
>CANYBF010220477.1:0-31599 GCA_948192965.1 Dalechampia spathulata | reverse complement strand
GTTGTCCTTTTTGTTTCATCTCCCCCCCCCCCCGCACCCACCCCCCCCCCCCCCCCCCCCCCCCCTCCCTCCATTTTCCCCCCTTTTAAAAAAAACAAAAAACAAAAAAAACACTCAGCCACTCCTCTCTTCCTCCTTCCTCCTTCCTCCTCACGCTTCGCTGCTGCCACAAGCAAAGAATCAATGGAGTCAAGCGGCACCGTTTTGGTAACTGCTTTTCTCCATCTTTGCAAGCCTCTTTTCTTTGAAAAAGAGGATGAAATAATGAGAAAAAGCAATTTCTTTGCTCTGATTATAGCGAGAACTGAGAGCATTTCTCGTAACATTGAAATCTCATGGATTCTTTTTTTGCTTTCTTTACTAAACAGTTGGCTTCTTCGTCTCCTGTTGCTGACGTGGCACAAATAGGAGCTAGTACTGCTACTGGAGGATTAAGGAGAAATCCAACCCTAATTTGTGCTCCTGTTATGGCTGATTCTGTTGATGAGATGTTGGTTAATTTATTTAGAGCTAAAGAAAGTGGTGCTGATCTTGTTGAAATTCGTTTAGATAGTTTAAAAAGCTTTAATCCTTATGATCACCTCAATACTCTTATTTCTCGTTCTTCTTTGCCCACTCTTTTCACTTACAGGTTCGTCGAACTTGAAATTACCTATATATCAAATTTGATCCATTTCTGTGTTTGATTTTTGAAATAAACGTCTTTGTTATAGACCAAAATGGGAAGGTGGTGAGTATGATGGCGACGAAAATGCAAGATTGAGTGCACTTAAATTGGCCATGGAGTTGGGAGCTGATTATGTTGATATTGAACTTAAGGTGATGTTTATTTAATACTGCGAGATTATACTTGATTTTGTTTGTAGTCTTGAAAATTGTTTCATTATGCTGTTTGGTTTATGAAAACTCAAATTTAGTTATTTTGGTTTTGAAGGCTGCTCGCAGCTTCAATGAAGCCGTACAGGGGAAAAAACCTGCAAAGTGCAAACTCATCGTGTCGTCTCATAACTATCAGAATACTCCATCTGTGGAGGAGCTTGGTAACCTTGTGGCAGAAATACAAGCTGCTGGAGCTGATATAGTAAAGATTGCAACTACTGCTCTGGATATCACTGATGTGGCACGCATTTTTCAAATAACTGTTCACTCCCAAGTAAGCAGCAATTGCGAGTCAATGGTTAGTGCATAAGTTCTGCTTGTCATCTGTTGGAAGAAGAAAATTTGTCTTTTGCGTTTCATTACAGTTAGTGCCTTTTGATATCTTGTGCCCACCTATTTAATGGAGCAATCAAACCAGGATCTACCATATCGTATCTGTTGGCATTCTATTCTATTCTAGTTGTGGTTTCTATATCGCAATTGTTGTGGAGAACAAATTTGGAATTTTATCATCAATGATTTTCTGTAACTTATTTGTTTGTTTTGGCATCACTGACTACGATTCACAGGTTCCAATCATAGGACTTGTTATGGGTGAGAGGGGTTTAATTTCACGGATACTTTGTGCAAAATTTGGTGGGTATCTCACGTTTGGCACTCTTGAATCTGGAAGAGTTTCAGCTCCTGGACAACCAATGATCAAGGACCTGCTGGATCTATACAATTTCAGACAGATTGGACCTGACACGAAAGTATATGGCATTATTGGGAAGCCTGTTGGCCACAGCAAGTCACCTGTTTTATACAATGAAGCATTCAAGTCAGTTAGTTTTAATGGGGTGTATGTCCATTTGTTGGTGGATGATATTTCCAATTTTCTCAGAACTTTCTCTTCAACGGATTTTGCAGGATTCAGGTTCTTATTTAATTAGCATTGCAATTTGTTTTGAAAATATATAACATTTCCCTTGTCATATGTTACTTTGTTTGTCTATCACTATACATTTTCTTGTGTTTGAATTTTTCTGGTGGGTAAGAATTTCCAATTGTTTCTCAAAAGTGGGAAAGGAAAAAATCATTAAACAGTTCAATGATTTCATATGCTATTCATCTTTGCTTAATGAATCTTCTCGTGCAGTGTAAGCGTTGCTTTAATTTTAGACTTCGTACTGATTGTTTTCTCTTATTCCCAAACTCAGTTGTACGATTCCTCACAAGGAGGCTGCAGTGAAGTGCTGTGATGAGGTTGATCCAGTAGCAAAGGTAGTGCTCGTATCTGAATAGTTGATACGTTTGTAGTTAACCAAATTGTTTGGTTTTCCCTATATTGTTATACTAACATGTGTTCTTATCTATTCACACAGTCAATAGGAGCTGTTAATTGCATTATTCGAAGAAAAAGTGATGGAAAGTTGTTTGGTTACAACACGGATTATGTTGGTGCTATCTCAGCTATTGAGGAGGGACTACGAGGTTATATTTTGTTTTTCATTTAAGCATATATTCATTCAAATGTTTTCCTTTGAAGATGATCTAGCTCTCTCTATCCTTTTCTGCAGTTTCACGAAATATCAGTAGTGCAGCTGGTTCACCTTTAGCTGGTAAGCTATTTGTGGTCATTGGTGCTGGTGGGGCTGGAAAGGCACTTGCTTATGGTGCAAAAGAAAAGGGAGCAACGGTTGCGATTGCCAATCGCACTTATGGTGAGTTCCTGCAAGAGGTCATGTAGTTCTGTTTATTTAAAATCTTTTACTACCTCTTCATGTTCCCCTGCCGGTTCTGGTGCTTTTTTGGGCTATTCATGGCAGTTGAGATTTGACTTGATCATGTTTATAACAAATTTTAATTCATCCATTTTCCGATGACTTCAAGAACGAGCGAAAGAGCTTGCAGAGATAGTTGGCGGAGATGCATTATCTCTTGCTGATTTGGAGAACTACCATCCGGAGGATGGCATGGTTCTTGCAAACACAACTTCCATAGGAATGCAGCCAAAAGTTGATGAGACACCCATTCCTAAGGTTCCCTTCTAATCTTTCTTTTCGTTTTTTCATCTTTCCATTAGACTTGCATAGCTACTTAATTTAGCCAACTAATCAGAATTTATGATCTTTGGGATCATTAGCAATTATGAGATGTTTTTACCTAGAACCACATGCATCCAAGAATGTTGGATTTCTGCAGAATTGGAAACATCTTTGTTTTTTTTACTCGGTGAGAGGCAGGTTGACTGTTAGGATTAGAAGGAAGCATTATTAGGATTGGAATATGGGATTAAAATATATAGAAATGAGTTCGCCATCTTACTCTCTCTCTTGTTATTTTGCAGCACGCTCTGGGAAACTACTCCCTGGTCTTCGATGCGGTTTACACTCCCAAAGTAACCAGACTCTTGAGAGAAGCAGAGGAATCCGGAGCTGTAACAGTTTCAGGATTGGAGATGTTTATCGGGCAAGCATACGAACAATTCGAGAGGTTCACTGGATTACCTGGTAAGTTCAATACTTTTCTACTCATGACAGAGTTTTGCAGGTTCGTTCTGATGAAGGCTGTGTCATTTTTCTTGTTCCAGCTCCCAAGGAACTGTTCCGGAAAACCATGTCAAAGTACTAATGGTGGGTTAACATTGTACGTGGCTATGCTTTAAATGTATTTGGTATATGATTGTTCGGTGGTTGGTCATTATTGTGACAACGAAGATGGATTTTTGTATTATTTGGATTTATTTTAATTTTGCCCCTCCTTCCTTACACATCCATTCAATTATAAGCCATATGATTTCGACAAGGGATAAATATTTTTATTTATTTTATATAAATATTAAACTATTGTATGAAATTCTTTTGACTTAATAAATTCATATTATATATAAAATTTTAATTTTTTTTATTTGATTGAAAATAAAAAAATCTGAGAATTTAAGACTCTAATAGGAGCATAACGCAAGTATTTGGATAATCAAAGTCCAACTCAGCACATCTTTTATTTGATGTATACCATTTTTGAAAAATATAATAATTCTAAAAATTAATTTATTAAAATTTAACACATTATTTTAATTTGGAATTTGAAAATTATAAAATTCTTTTTATGTTTTCATGATCTACCATGTTCATAATAATACATAGTGTTTAATGAAGATAAATTTTTCAAATTCATTCTCCATGTATATTTGTGGGTATCAATATTATTTTAAATTTTAATAAATATTTATTATATAAATATATTTTTACTCCAAACAAACCAGATCTCTTGAGAGTTATTCATATATAGCTTAATTCAATAAAAATTTATTTACTAAAATTTGGAGTCAAATTTAAGTTAAAATAAAATTTGACTCGTTTATGAGTTAACTTAATCAAGATCTCATGAATTAACTTGTTAATTTATATATAAAAAATTTAATTGTAAAAGTATTTTCTAAATTTAATTATTAATATAAAATTATAAATATTTATTAAATATAATATTTTCACTACCAATTTTTATTTTTAAATAAAAAAGTAAATAATTTATTTTAAACTTATGATATATTAAAAAATTTTAAAATTTTGGTTCAAGATCACTTGATTATAAATAAACTAAACTAAGCTTGAATAAGATAAAATTCAACTGACTCTTTTACACCCCTATTTCTCACTCATCAAATATAAAAATCTTCAATAAAAATTACATTTAAATAATAGTGATATCTATACTATACTCTATTCATATGTATTATAATGAAAATTTTATCAATACTTATATTCAAATTGAATAAAATTAGTTTTTAAGATTTAAATAGTTTCAGATATTATATCAATTGATTTGATGAATTCCCTCTGGGATCACATTGTTGAAATTTGAAAAATTAGATGTCCCTTTTTGAAAGTTGAAAATCTCATAGGGGTATATTAGCAACCCTAAAAAGAAATCATACTACAAGGAGGTCCTATTTCTGAAAATTGAAAAACCAAAAGGGGTATCTAAGCAAATATAAAAATTGCAGTTCTGAAAAAGCCCCTGAAGTTGACAATAATAACAAGAAGTTTGCCGCTAAGCCCAAAAAATTAGGGTGGCAAAGTAGAAATTCATTCAAACTCGGTTTTATTGCTTCAAATTCGTAAACCCTCAATTAGTCTGAGCCTCTTTGGTTTTTGAGATCTCTCTCGTTTACTTGGTGCGGTTTTTCCTTGACGATCTTAAAGCAGGTCAGCTTTCTTTCTAATTGGGTTCCCTTAATTCTGGTGTTTTTTTGAAATTTTTTGTATTTTTCGTGTTTTTTTTTCGGTTTCAGTTTTGTCCAAGAAATTTGCCTTATTTGGAAGTGTTAATTTTATGTTATAGTTTCTTTCTTCTGGGTTTGTTCCATTTCGTTTATTTGCAGGTCGTTTGATAATGCTTGTAATGTTCCACACTTGTAATGTTTTAAGCGTTTTTTTTGGCGGATATAGTGAAACTGGTTCATGATACTGTCCTGGGTCGAAAATGTCCTTGCTAGTTGATTGTATGGTTGTCTGTGTTTGTTCGGTCATCCATACAAGGAGAATGGTAGCCTGTATAATTGATTGATGAAGTTTTACTTCTTAACTAGGCAAGAGCAGGATTGATTTTGCAATTCTCAATGGTTTATCTTTGTTTTTGGTTACTTCTTGATTTAGACATACTCATTGGATATTGTGCAAATGGTATTTTGTGCCTTTATGTTTGCATGTGTCGTATTGGTACGATACTCTTGAGCAATCGAAAATTTTCACAGCGATCTTGTAATGTAACAAGCAGTGCTTGGTGTGTTTTCAAATTTTGATTCCGAGCAGAATTTTTCTTTTCTGGTTCAACGGAAATATTTAATTTATCTTCATTCCTGCAAATTTGCAGGTCCCATATGGATGTTGAGACAGTTCTAGGTTTTTCTTGGGGTTCAAAATTTTAGCTGGTCGGTCAAATACATTGGACCATGAATTATGCTTTGACATAGCTTATCTGATTTTGCGCTTGAAGCAATTCTGGGTCAGTTTTTTTGGGATATAATTGGTGATGGATTTCAACAAAGAAGAGGCAGTCAGAGCCAAAGGGATTGCTGAAATTAAGATGAAAAATGAGGATTTTGGTATTGCACGCAAACTTGTTCTGAAAGCCCAACAACTTGATAAGGATTTGGAGAATATATCCCAGATGCTAATGGTTTGTGATGTGCATTGCTGTGCTGAGAAGAAACTGTCTGGGAATGAGATGGACTGGTATGGCATACTTCAGGTTGAGCATACAGCTGATGAAGCAACAATCAAGAAGCAATACAGGAGGTTTGCTCTCTTACTCCATCCTGACAAAAATAAATTCCCTGGCGCAGAGGCAGCATTTAAGTTGATTGGTGATGCTCAACGGGTGCTTTTAGACAAAGGGCAAAGGTCATTGCATGATGTAAAACGGAAAGCTTCTCGAAGCAAACCACCACCAACGCACAGGTCCCAACATAAGCCCACCAATGGCCCTAACTTTGGAGTCCAAAACAATTTCAGGAGCAACTTCACAAGCTTCAATACGCAGCAGCAGCATACACAGTATTCAGCCGGTCAACACGGATTTTCCAATGGTCGTGCAACTTTTTGGACAACTTGTCCCTTTTGCCGAGTAAAGTACCAATATTTTGTGGAGGTGATGAATAAGGCTCTTATTTGTCAAAATTGTAATAAGCCCTTTGTTGCGTACGAGAGTATTATACAAGGGGTTCCGCCTGCAGCTAACTCAAATCATTCAACATTTACTCAAAACAGAAGTGTGCCTGTCCAGGGCTTTTCCAAAGTGGAAATAGGTGGTCAAGGCAAATCAACTACTGAACACTCTGAAACAGAGTTTTCCCCGAAAAAAGGTTGTCATAATGATTTTGGTTCACAGAAGGTCAATCGCGGGAGACAGAAGAAGAAAGAAGCAGATTCTAGTGAAAGTTGTAATAGTGATAGTAGCATTGAGACTGAAGAGGATGTGCTAGTTGATGAAGATGGTGAATTTAAAGCAGGAGTTGATTCGGGATGTCATGGGGAGCGCCGGAGGAGATCTGATAGGCATAAGCAACATGTTTCCTATAAGGAAAATCAGAGTGATGATGAAGAATTTGTGAGCAAACGAAAGAAGGCCAGGAGTAGTAGTTCCTTCCGTGCCACTGAAGAGGGGGACAAAAATGGATCTAAGGAAGATTTGTTTGAAACAGAGAGTCATTCTGGACTGAAAGATGACAATGCAACAAAGCAGAAAGATCTCAACAGCTTTCCTGATGAATGCGAAGACACCAAGAATGTGAAGGGTAAAGAAAAAGCTGAAGGAAATGGCTACAGGAGAAGTTCCGAGGACCACATTGATTCTGCAACAGATGTAAATACTGAATCCACTTCAGATCCAGAGTTCTATGATTATCCTGATCCAGATTTCCATGACTTTGACAAACGGCGAAGTGAAGGGTGTTTCTCAATAGGACAGATCTGGGCTGCATACGATATTTTGGATGCCATGCCTAGATTTTATGCTCGAATTAGAAGAGTTTTCTCTTCTGAGTTTAAACTGCGGATAACCTGGCTGGAACCAGACCCAGATGGTGATGATGAAAGGGAATGGGTCAATAAAGACTTGCCAGCTTCTTGTGGTAAGTTCAGAAGTGGGAACTCAGAAAATACTACAGATCGTCTTATGTTCTCTCATATGGTTAACTGGGAAAAGGGCAGCCGGCGAGACACCTTTAAGATATTTCCTAGGAAAGGTGAAATTTGGGCCATTTTCAAGAACTGGGATATTAAATGGAAAACTGATTCAGATCCTAGCAAAAAGTTTGAGTATGAATTTGTCGAGGTGTTATCAGAATACAGAGAGGGTGCAGGTGCAAGTGTTGCATGCTTAGGCAAGGTGAAGGGTTTTGTGAGTCTTTTCTGTCGTATTAAAAAGGAGGGCAATGGCACATTTCACATTCCCGCTGGTGAACTCTTTCGTTTCTCCCACATGATTCCATCTTTTAAATTGACCGGGGAAGAAAAAGGTGTTCCAAAGGGATCTTTTGAACTGGATCCAGCTTCTTTACCCAAAAATATTGAAGAGGTTGCTGTTCCTGAAGATTTTGTAGCTGAGGCTGGTGATTATCATCCAGGAGTTTCAGGTTCAAGATCTTCAAATGAAGTGAAACCTGAAGTGGAGTCTGTGGCAACAGGGCGGCAGGCTGATGGGAAGGATGGTAATCTAGAACCAAAGGTTGTTGATGTCAATGAGGATTGTAGCGTTCCCCCAGATTCATATGCAGAAGCCATGGAAATCCCCGAACCCGAATTCTGCAATTTTGATGCTGAGAAATCCATCGAAAAGTTTCAGGTCGGTCAGATTTGGTCATTGTACTGTGATGAAGATGGCTTGCCGAAGTATTATAGTCAGATTACGGAAGTTTCTTCTGACCAGAGTTTCAAAGTGAACCTCAGGTGGCTTACCCCATGTGCGTTGCCGAATAATGTGATCCAATGGCAAAATAAGAAAACGCTAATTAGTTGTGGGAAATTTAGAGCTGGCAGGGGTGAAGGTGCTTCCTATGATTCTGCCAACTTTTTCTCACATCAAGTTCGTGCAGAACCTACGAGCAGGAAAAATGAATATTCCATCTTACCTAGGAAGGGTCAGGTTTGGGCGTTGTATAGGGACTGGTCTCCTGAGATTAAACTGGACAACTGCGAGTATGAAGTGGTGGAAGTTCTTGAAGAAAATGATTCGCACATCAAAGTTCTGTTTCTCAAACAAGTAGATGGTTTTAACTCAATTTTCAAGGCTGAAGTAAGGGAAGGATCAGCCGTGACAATGGATGTTCTGCACGCTGAGCGGCTTAGATTTTCTCATCAGATTCCTGCTTTTCAACTAACAGACGAGAGGGATGGAAGCCTTAGGGGATGCTTCGAACTTGACCCCGCAGCACTACCAGTTCATTATTTTCATAGGAAGTGAAACGGTAGGTTTTTTCTGATGCCACCATGTGCTGCCTTAGTTATTTTCGGGTCCTTACACAGGATAACGAGCCCAGGCCGTTTTATGGAATTATATTTTAGTTCCCAGATACTGCATCTGTCTGTATACAAGATCTATTACGATTATCATTTGAAACTAGGGAATGTTTATGCTTTAGAAGCTGTCTATGGATGCTGACTTGGGTTCTTTCTTCCTTTTTATTTTTTCGTGTAGCTGCATTCAGAAAGAAAGAAGACTCCAACCCTTTTAACTTCTCCAGATTTTTGGGTACCTGATTGTAACTTGGTTGGTTGGCAATGCCAGAAATCAATGACAAGAGGCCGGCAAAATTTGCCTAAAGAACTTGCCTGTGAAACTCTCATCTTGAAAAGAATGCTTTATTAGAATAGAGATGATGTTGATAGCAACAGTAGCTTCTTCTGACTGCTTCACTTTTCGTTTTATTTCTTATTTATAATTTCCTTTTTCTTTTGTGGATGAATGTGATCTTGTGTGTAATTGCAAATGGATTGGGAATGAATTAGATTCATCTGTTCATTTGCTTTTAAAGTGAGCTTAAAAGCCGGGCAGTGTTTTCATGGCAATGACTTCTTTATCTCTGTCCAATTCTTCTTTATTTCATTTCAAAACTCAATCCCATAACTACGTTTTAAATAACATCTAGCATTTTATATTAAACTTTAATTTTAGACTTCATAATTATAAATTTATATTTGTTAGAAGGTAGTAAAATCTGAACCGACTAACACATCCTGTCAGACCCGCTTTGTAGGATGATTCTTGTGTTAACAAGATTATGGCATTTGCGAACCCTTCTATTCATTGCCCTGCACTGCTTCATCTCATCTACTTGCTTTCTGGTGCAATTATTTAATTTTCAGTGCCATTTTTGTGGGATAGCATGAATATTAACAGGCCGTTGTAGAAGTAATCAAGGTGTATAACATTTGATAGTAAATGTACAAAGCGCCAAGTTAAACTAATGACAGACCACTCGTTTCCTCATTTCCTGCCAAAATGGTGCAGAAAAATGAACTATTCTCGTCGACTTTGTTTGTATGCATCTCTGGCAGTTCATACTAGACTGGGGCTCTGCACTACCTGAACTCGCCACGCAAAGTATTGGATGTACAATGAGTTGAGGCTCATAGCTATCCCAAAACCCATAACTGATGATACCAGAATAGCATAAACCGCCTTCTGATGAAGCTGCAAGATGAAATTTCGTCAGGGCTATATTGTCAGTATGATATAAGTCAGATGAAAGAACATAGCATGCTTTTTTGAGGAAGACCGAAGGAGCGGAGGGGAAGAGAGAAGAGAATAAAAAACAGCATATTTACTCACCATGGTATAGAAAAGGTGCACGAAAATGGCTACAAGGGCAAACTGAAGGGCAGCATATGTCCATATATACTCTCTGATTGCTGCCAAATCATGCAAACTTACTAAGATGGCAGTACTTGATAAGAGAAACGTAATTGTAAACTCTGATGCATATCCATACCTAGGATGACGGCAAAGATCGATGCCAGAAGTCCTAGAGTAAATGCAAATGGTGCAGCAATTATAATTGCTCGAGTCTTCATGTCCTGACTCTGCAAAATTATAAGAAAAATGATTAATCATTACTGTCTGAAATATTACAGGACGATAAAGAAGTTATGGGGCCTGAAATGATGATCTTTGGCTCTCAACCAGCAAGACAACATACCAATAATTGCTCCAGGAAGAAGAAATAGCATATGGTGCTAATTATAACAAGCACAACAAAGTCCTGCCAGGCACTGCATGCGGATTCATAAAATTACAGGCCAAGATTAGCATGTAGTGAAAGCAAAAATTTTACAAGCAAATGATGAATATTGAAACATGCATGCAAACAACGAGCAAGTGAATTGAAATAAATCTACTGTTCAACAAACAAGTTTACATATGATTCACCACATACGGTATTACCTTATCTGTGATCTCAAGCTCTGGTGACTCTGATCATGCCTGTTATTGCTTTGCACAGGGGTCGTCACCCGAAGCAATGTTACAGGCAAGTTCTTAACCTCTTGCCCACATACTTCACAGTTTTTGTTTCCCTTTGTGCTGAACCACCTAACTGCACATGCTTCATGTACAAGCCTAAGGGCACCTTTGCAACTGCACTCCATTTTGAGTGTATTTCCCTCTTCGCATACATCGAGACAGATCCTGCACACAGCTTCCTCTTCAGGAATTTCTTCATCATCAACTTCCGCTGGAGCAGAAGATATTTGATCTGTTTTTCAACAACTGTAAGATAGGCATGTGATTGCGGAATAACAACACTAGTAATATGGAACTGCAGCGAAGATGTGCCACTATATACCTTCATTAGGCGTTGCTGGATCATTCTCGTTGTGGGAAGCAAAAGACAGAGATCTCACAATCACCACATTTCTTCCAGGCACTGAAAGGGACCTTGAAACAGCACCCTGTACAACTCCTTTCTGGAGAAAGAAACTCAGTTACTAAGTATTATTTTTCTATAAGATCAACACAATTAACTCAGAAGCAGAGATAATTCTTCCTTAGACTACATGGCTTAAGTTCCGGAATCGGCAGTATATAGAGTATAGCTTATTGTTACTTTTATAGATTCAGTAGGCAATCTTGCTGAAACAGGTGTGGAAACTGACGGTGACACAGTTGATGCATGTGATACAGGAAGAGATGTACATCTTTGCCAACAAAATGCAGATCTGAGATTGGCGAGAACAGGACTATCTGGAGCTGTCTTAGGTTCGGAATTAAGCAGAAAGCCCCTCTCAATGTCGGGTACAACACCTTTTTTCTTGAAGCTTAAGCCACGCAAAAAACCACCAGATGAACTACCTTTGCAGGAATTTTGAGATTGCAGTAAGCCTTTTCCACTTCTGCTAGTGCCAAAACCTACAGGTCTGGGTGGTACTTGAACAGAAAGATCCGAGCGCCTAGCACTTGAACCTGGATTTGAAACTTGCTCATTGGAAGATTGTGTTGGCTTCAGCTCATCCTGAAAGTGACAAGCATTAACCAATAATGAGTTCGCTAATGAGATATGAGGAGAACGCGTCATACACAGAATGAGAATATCACCCACGTGACTCAGTGGAGAGAATATTCAATAAAAAACCAAATGCAGAGATCTCATTTCTTAACATTTCAGACCTAGTAACAGACCATGAAGGTAAACTACAGCAACCTAGATATCAGGATCCAAATATGAGGTGTAGTAGTCCTTGGTTGTGTCCGACATAGAACAAGGAAAGAAATAGAAACGGCAGTGAAAACGAGGAAAAAACAATGTCAGAAGATAATTTGTCTGACAAGGATTTTAATTCAAAAGGGTTCATTTGTGTGAAATGAAACATAAATATTCTTTGCTAAAATTTGATTACTTAGTCATGCAATGAAAAGCAGAAAAGGCATTTTCTTTGTAAATACCATGTAGGAAGCATTATCTGTACCATGCACATGCTTTGATACATTATGAGATCGATCCCATTATTTCATGGGAAACTGTTAAACCAATGCAAACTTAGAAAGCAGAATATGGACAGGCCGCCTGACAGGGCACTAAAACACATCGAATGCATGTGTATCTTTAGGAGATCCTATTGAGCTAAGCAAATTGTTAACCATATGCTATCTTTATAATGTCAAAATGGCAGAAACAAATCTTCCTCTAATGGTGTCTTTTCGAGTACGGCCGTGCGAAGTTTGACGGTATCATTGATAATTCATCATCAATAGAGAACCATTTAGATATGTTGCTAACCATTGAAGAAACAATTACTTCATGTATCCAGGTGCTGGAATACTTCCAGTGGTAGAGACGATACGAGCAGAACTACTTAAACTTGGTCGAAGATGCAGGATTATCCTACAAAATTAAAATATTTGCCGAATCTCTATTCAGATAAGTGAACTCCTAGCAGCCAGTTTCAAGAGTAGTGAAAGGAATATACTAAGACAAAATTCTGGCATTACTGCAGACGACTACACAATCCCCACTAAAAGGAAATCAGCAAAAAATGGAAGAACACAAGATCAGATCATGAAACCACCAAAGGAAAAACTTTGAAACTGTCGTTTCATCTATCAGAAAAGATCAGGTCGTGATTATTCATAAATCTATTACAAGAAACAGAGAAGGTGAATTCTCATGAACCCATCAATTATTATAAATAAAGGAACTGAAAAGATATCTTTAGATCTGCTAAAGGAGAGAAAATATAATGTACAGTGAAAAGTTGCAGCCTTTTAACTAAGACTTAGAAGTAAAGCAAAAGAATCTCACATACCCAGAAAAGTGAAAGCCAATCTATGGGGGGAAAAGTCACCGACAAAACAAAGCAAGTACAAAAGCAGTGATGCAGAGACTTGAAGGACAAACCTGCGAAGAAACCTCAGGAACTCCATCAATAAGTGGTTGAGCTGCTTGCATAATTAGTTAAAAGAAAATCTAAAAAGATGCTATATGATAATCTTTGTAGGCCAAAGAGGAAATTAATGTAAAGATTATAGACTTTGTAGCAGAGAAAGAAGTTAAGGCTGATGAAAGAGGCAGACTTTGAGATAGAAAAGGAAAATATTACATATATAATAACAAGAAAAGAGACTGCGAAACACAAGAAGGAAATAAAGAGAAGGAAGTTGCTTTTATTTTGTTGTGTTGTGATGCTTAAGCAGTAATTGTTGTTGTGATTTCAGAATTAATTAATATATGTGGATTAATAGCAGGGACTTGGAGCATGTGGTACTGATCAGGACAGGTCACTTTAGCTAAGAAGACAACAGCTTCTCTTGTTGCTTTCTGCTGACTTGTGGACTTCTTTTGAGAAGACGGTGTAATTTCTGCTTCTTTTTCGTACTCTATTATGGAGAACTGTATAACTCTAACTCATCAATATATTTTCAGTGTATTATTTGCGTGCCAGTACAGGGAAAGCCCAAGTCGTCGGATGAAATGGGTCGATGTTGAAGGAATTAGATATGTTGTGTTCATATTCTATCAGTTCATGATTGACAACTGTTTGTTACTAACAGTGGTGAACAGGACAAAAGCAGAAGGTTAAAAGAATCGGAGAGTTTGATGGATTATAAATGAAGAAGAAGAGAGGAAAAGCAAGGAGAAAGAAAGCACCAGCAACTGGTCTTATTGCCTGGACTGGGAGATTTTATCGGTCTCATTTCAGAATCAGTAATACAAACTTGAAACTAACAGGATACCAGCTGTGAGAAATTAGCATGGAGAATCCAGATATAGTGAATTACTTGTACATTAATGATAATATGAATCATTTTATGAGAATGATTGCTTTCACAGATGGCAGATTTAGCTAAAAGAATCTGCATAGCTAAGTCAGCATGTCTCCAGAATCGAGTTATAACCCTCGATGAATCTGTCTATCATCAATGCTCAAGTCGGCCACATCATCAAATCGCCTCTATTAGGAATTTCTGAAAGTCCGACAGCAATTCCATCAGTTCTTACCGACAATTAAGCATGGATTTCTCATTTCAAAATCGAGGAAGGACAACATCTTATACAACTCCTCCATTTGAGGATGAAAATGGTTTCCTACTACAAAAGATGTGACCTTGTTTTTCACTTCAATCCAACTGCAACCAGGCATTTTCGATAACCCTTTATCGACCATTGCTTTCCTAACCATCTCCGCTTCCTTCCACTGCCCATGTGCACAATACAAATTCGATTGAAGCACGTATGTCGTCTCCTTTTTTGGCTCCAAAATCTTCAAAAGCTCCCCCAGGAAAGACCCCATTTCTACTTCACCATGTGCAGAACATGCTCCAAGCAGAGCCTCGCATGAACTGGCCTCATCATTGCTTGTTTCTGAATACATCTTAGATAACTCTCTCGCTTCTGCTAGGTGGCCAGCGCGGCCGAGCATATCCACCATACAGGTCACATGATCTGCACTGTAGCGAAGTCTATGAACTGATTTCATTGATTCAAACAAAGCACGACCTTCTTCTACAAGCCCTGAGTGACTACACGCCATTAACAAGCCAATGAAAGTCATTTGATCTGGCTTTGTCCCAGATGCCATCATATCTTCATATACCTGTAGAGCATCGCCAGCCTTTCCATGCAACCCATATGCAACTACCACAGAATTAAAAGAGACCAAATCTTTTGCATAAATATCATGAAAAGCTAGAATGGACCCATCTAAATCCCCACACTTGGCATACATATTAACTAAGCCATTGCCAACATAAACATGACTACTGAAACCATGTCGAATTGCACAACCATGGACCATTCTTCCATGGCCTAATACCGCCAAACTTGAACATGCATGTAGGACGGCTCCAAACGTAAAATCATCGGGAAGCCAGCAGTTTGCTGCCATGGTTATAAAGAACCGAAGAGCTTCTTCTCCATACCCATTTCTAGCATATCCTGTGATCATAGATGTCCACGACACAACGTTCTTTTCTGGCAAAGACTGAAACATGCGAAATGCTTCATGGATATTTCCAACTTTCATATAAGCATCAATAACAGCATTTCGAGACACCTGTGTCAGTGTTCCTGTACATTCAACCACTTTCATAGCATCAGTCAGGGAACCAAGCTTGGCATAAAAGCTGATAATTGAATTATTTGCCTCCACAGCAGAACTCCAGCCATTCTTAATAAGAAAACCGTGCAACATACATCCGTTTGCATGTTCTGATGAATCGGTACACGCACTTACAAGAGAACTGTAAGTCCATTGATCAGGCTCGCACGAACTCTGCCGCATCTCTCTAAACAATTTCAAACACATTTCGATTTCACCATACCTTCCAAGGCCTGCAATCATTGTATTCCAAGCAATTTCAACCTTTCTGGGCATCAAATCAAATACCTTCCTTGCTTCATTAAAGTCACCACAATTTGTATATGCAAACAAAAGAGAGCACCATGTTACTTCATTAGCATCACCCATTTCTTTAAACACTTGACCAGCAGAAAAGGCATCGAAACACTTCCCATACATATCTATAATTGAATTATTGACCGGCAATGAAGATTGATATCCCAAAACAATAACTAAAGCATGAATTTTGGTTCCATTCAGATATGAGCCAGCACCAGCGCATGCACATAAAGTTGAGGTGAAAGTGAAACTATCAGGTTTAGCGTTACTGTTTCGCATTTGATAGAAGAGAGATAACGCTTCGTGATAGAAACCCAGTTGAGAATAGCTAGTGATCATTGAATTCCAAGCAACTGTATCTCTCTTAAGCATGTCATCGAACAATTTGCGGGCATAAACTATGTGACCTGATCGTGCTAAAGCGGTAATCTTTGAAGTGATTTGGAACAAATTGGAGTGCATATCATTATTCTTCAATTTGAAAGGCTCAATCTTTGGATATCGACCAAATTGCCTAAAATTGCTTCCTTATTTGATGAGACTAGTTGCGCGGGATATTTTGAACTTCTTACCCTTCTGCTATTTATATCGTTAACCCCTTATACGCTGTCGTTCCGTCCTGCAGAAAGAAACGCCCAAGGTTTAGCCTAATAATATCTTGGACCAATTTAATTTAATTTGTCAAAACTCTTTTTACCTTTTTTTTTTTTTTTTTGCATCAGTGAAAGCTGAAATTGTCAATCTTGAATCTATACGGTTAAAGTGTTTATCATCTTAGGGTTAATATTAAGGGCGTCCTGTTTAGGTAAAGCGAAGAAGAATACAGGGAGAATGAAGTTCTTGGACTGGTACGTGAAAATAGCAATTGGGTCTGCTTTAGTTGGAGCTTCTATGGAGTTTTTCATGATCAAGACCGGTTTCTGTGTGAGAACACTCCTTCTCGTCTCTTCCTTTTCTAGATCTTAACTATCCTTTACTATGGTTTTGATTTATGTCTTCAATTTGAACCGAGATGTTATATCATCCCGTTATTTCATCTGTGAAATTGCATGTATTTGATTAGCTTCATATAGTTCTTCTCTTGGTTCTTCCTAAGCGCATAGCCACCCTTGACATGAAGAAAGACTGTTTCAGTTACCGCAGAAACCATACCTGATCTTTTAGATTTAATTATATGCACTGAATTTCATCATGGCGATGGTCTCGAGTTAGTCTTGTATATATGTGTGAAATATAACTGAATTTCACTGTTTTTCTTAGTCTTGTAGACTGGTATACTATGGTTTTGCTTTAACAATGGCGTGCTCCTTAACTAACTGAATTTTCAAGAACAATCTGATCGGGTTTTTTTGGGTTCTGGACCTGGTAAGAGTGGGTTCATAGTGTTAACGTATGCTATGATAGATAAAGCTTATGATGAAGGATTCATATTCAAGTTTTGTAAAAGCCTGTTTCAGCATGTGCCTATGGTTTCTTCATTACAGTATTTCTGTTAAGACGATATGGGATGTTAATGCGATTAGTTTTGTGATGCCTTTTAAAGTTTGGAACTTTATGATGGTTAAGAGGGGTTGAATGGATATGTAAGCTAAAATCCGGTATCATGGCTTTGAACTTGTGAAGCATACTTCTTTTTCCAGCACTATTTCTGAAACCGGAATCGTAAGCGAGGAGATAGTTGAGTGCATGTTTTCAGTAATGTACACTCTTGACAAAGTATCAAGGGTTAAGGAAAAGCTTCAACTCTTTTCAGCTGGAATTGTCCGATTTTCATCGGATGTTTGTCCCCGTTGTTTGATTTCATGCAATAGATTTTTCATCTTCCATGATTACTTGTCATTTTCTACCTGATTTACTTGTTATGGTTTCATGTAGATGAAAAAGTGACTGTTCTGGAGTCAGAGAAGCGAGCTTGGGAGAGCTCCCCTGAAGCTCAAGCAATTAGAGAAGCTTTAAATCCTTGGAAAAGCCATGAAGCAAAAGCAAGAAAAAATCAGTAATTTCTTAATCTTGGCATGGAGATTTTTTGTTATACAGAAGAATACAATTTTAGAATTAGCTTAGCTACTGAATATCGGATCTCTTTTGATTCATTTATCTATGTTCATTCGTGGACCAAGCTTTGCCCTTCATAGCCCTACACTAATTATGTTGCTTGCTTCATGCTGCCTTGTAATGTTCTATCCGGGTTATGAAAGATCAATTATAAGTTGTGGAAGATTGCTTGTTTTTGTTTAAATCTGCACAGGATTAACTTCTTCTTCTTCTTTGCTGGGAAGTTTGTATGATTGCTAAAAGTCTTACCACAACCAGATGTTTTTCAAGGATCACATGGTTAATGGCTTATCTAGCCTCATATTTGAGATTGGCAGAGAAACTTTCTTTCCCTTTGGACCAGAGTGCAACAAGTTCATGAGTTTAAAGATTTTTGCCCAACAAAGTTGACTGAATGAGAAAAGCAAACAGAAGTTTTGTGAATGGACATATGATAACCTTATGTAACTGCCACATCAAGCAACGCATTTGACAGAGTGAAAGCTGACAAACTTTATGACACTAGCCTGGATCTTCATTGACATGTGAAACTTGCTTATGTAGAAGCAAACTAATCGACTACCAAAGCATCTTAGTACCCATTGTTAAGAACAAGACAGACATTTAAAACAAGAAGGAAAAGGCGCATGTCCATCAAACTTCCAGGTTATGATGGTCTCTGTTCCAGAGAAGACAAGTCAAGATTAAGATTGTGCATCCAAGCTGTCTCCCAAAGATGACAGGTTTAGCAATAGAGGCAGCCGCAGTTGGCATGGACAAAGTCATTCGATTCAGGGTTGGAACATGCTTTTTCACTTATATTATGGAGAGCTTCTAAATCATGATTAATGTTGCGAAAGAAGGGGCTTAATGACATCCTGATGACAGCATTCGCATATTTATAATTCAATTAGGCTACTTTAGTTGACCATAATTAATGCAAAATGCGACCAGCATTAGTGGGTTTGCACACTTTGATGAGATATGAAGCGTGGTGCTTGTATCACTAACAATTAACATCATTTTACCTTTGAAATACCACTCAGTCGGTAGATCCCTCCCATCCCCTTCAACCTTTCCCCTCAAACTAACAGTCCAGTAATTTGGCTCCTTTCTGTATTCCAATATTTCTATGCTTCCACCAGGTTTCGAACTCGTAACTTTTACATGAATTTTATTGGTCAGTGCACTCTGTACGGAGGGGGGACTATCTTTCCGGGGTTGAAACAGATATCAACCAATTATAAAAATATAATTGATGTGGGTAGATTTTTTTTAGTGATGGCATCATGCGTGAAGGAAATTAATGGTTTGAGTAAGTAGATTCATGATCGAACAAGGCAAGCAGAGGCACAAAAGTTGGTGAGTGAATCGCTGCGGCATCACAAAACGATGCTTAGATAAATAGAGATTAGCAAATGGTGTTAATCAAACATCTAATCTTGATTAACAAGTAGATAATCTTAAGCCACAAATGATTGACATGGGGGGAGGGATCACCCACAGTTGCCACATCTTGAAGCTACTTGAAATCTTGAGGAATCGGTCAAATAACACTAGAAAAGGAGAAGCAAATGCATTATCTAGATATAGTCGCAAACATGAAGTCATCCTAACATCAAACTTCTTTCCTCAATATCACACCACATGTCATTTTCCTTAGAAATAACAATAATACCGTGTAGTGGAGATTGTATCCGGAGATTTTAATGAATTACTTGGCCCAATTGACTGCTGAAAAATATGTAAAACTAACCATTGCAACCATAAACTTTGACCCACAAGTACGGTCATTAGTAATAATTATTTTTCCATACACACTTAATTGAAAGAACAAGTGGGGATTTCTAGAACCTAATGAAGCGCATGACCATAGTGCTTGTATGTTATGGTGGTCTGAATTGTCGAGTTCCATGATGATAGGTCATGAGAACAAGTTTCATAAATTTAAAGGTAGATTGTTTCATGTCCAAAAATGAAGGTTGTTGTTGGTTTCTTCTGTTTCTTGTTCCAAAGTAAGACCAAGACTAGAAGATGACATGAAACCCACCAATAAAATGGAGTCACAAGCAAGGAAAACCTAACACCCTTCAACCCCAAAAGTTAAAACCAGTACTAGTCGGTGTTGTCTCGTCACTGATTAACAGGAACTTGTTAACAAAGTATAAAAACAACATCAAGCAAACATAGAATAGGCTGGTCGAGTATATAGATAGGTTTTATCACCTAAGCGGAAAAAGAAAAGAAAAAGGGTATTGCAGCTGCGTGTTTTTAATGGAGAAGAAGAATGGCATGGTGGACTTGTCCTCGTTTCTTCTGATAGAAGGCAGTGCAGACTCGGAAGCAGACTGTGAACTCTTCAAGCTGTGTCAGGATGTGATTATGGTGTGCGATCATGATCATGATCATGAAGATGATGCTGAATCATGCAGCTTTGATACTAGGAATGGCGCATTAAGTTTCCTCGATGATGATGATGATTATAAAGGCTGTAGAGAATCAGATGAAGCTGAACAAGGGAAGCAAAGCTGGTGCAAGATGTGGTTAGAAGAAGAGGATTTGGAACTCATGCCAACTGAAGATGGGGAAGAAGCTAATGCAGGAGCCATCTTAAGCAAGAAGATCATTGATCAAATGGAAGACAGAGTCTTCTGGGAAACATGCCTGGCAGCTGGGTATCCATAGATTTTTCACAGTATCATTGTTAGAAGAAGGATAGAAAAATACGTTTGTACTTTGTGTTTATTCAACGTACAAGATGTAATTAAGATGAATGATGTGATGTGTTTCAAGAAAACCAACCATTAAGAATGATTTTATATAAACCTTCTTCTTGGGGTTAAAAGCAAGTAGGTTCAATGTTCCAAATCATTTATTTCCTATATTTCAATGTGTTCATCTCTCTAATTTAGGAAACGTTTGGTTTGCTGTTCCCATCTGCTTTGCAAGTTTTGCCATGCATCTATCTGTGTATATTACCATATATAACTAAAATAATCACAACTGTCTTGGAAACATTTGACTTGGACATAGTTTTTGCTCTCTCGAATAATGTTTTATTTATTTGTTACAGACTTTCATGGTCAACTGCTCAATAGGCTGAGCTGTTCAACAACTCCTCGCATTTTTTTTTTCTTTTCCTTTTTTTTTGTTTGGTTTTTTTCCCCTACGCCCATGTGCATTAGGTTATATGGAAACGTTATCTTTCAATTGGGTATCACAATTACATGCAATATATCATATTAATCGATTTTTCTAGACCTAAATTGATTTACGAGAATTATCAAAATTCAAACCACATTCCATATTAATTATGTTTTGATTGGAACTGTAATAGTAAAGATGTTTAATTGCTTAACTCAATTTATATTAGACAATATTTATGTTGAGAAGCTATAAGAATGTATGTCCTACCACCAAGTATTTTAGAGAAAGCAAACATCCTAAGGCACATGATGATGTTGGACTTGAAGAGCTTCTACCTAAACAAGATTCCCTACCCACATGTTTAGTGTTATTATTATTATTATTATATGAATATTTGTTAAATTACTTTACTTTACTTTGATTTAAAATAAATAATAATCATTGAATACAATTTTTAAATCTTTGAATCGTATAAATTCTAATCCAACCCCATAAACTAATCATTTCAAAAATGTCGTACTATGTACTATTAATTAATCTCTATGCTGTATACACTAATCCCTAAGAAGAGGCCGGTGGGTTATGGATGCAACGAATACTAATGCTCTAGCTTAGCTTATTACCATCATAACTAAACTAATAATTGAGATTGGGTTTTCTTGTCCAAAATGCTTAAAGATTTGGTAGGAAAAGATTGGTTCCAGCTGTTTAATACCTACTTTGCTGTTTTTAATTCTTGTCAATGGATATCAACTAGTAACGAGATTGTCTTTTCTAACATCGTTCCAAGCACAATTTACGTCCGGAGTAATAGGAAAGCAAACTACGTATGCATGGGGGTTGAACCCTTTTATCCACTTTATTTCAGTCGCTATACCAATCTTTTAAATTGAAACTAAGGTAGAGAGTTCTTAATTGTAGATGACTTGAATCGAGAGATTAACATATAGAATTTGATCAAAGATGATATTGAGTTAAATATAACATGCAAATGAGAAGTTATACTTATTATTGCTATTCATTCATCATATCTTTCATAGATAATTACTTGAATTCACTCTATCTTCATCGGTGAAGCTGGGTTGGAGCCATCGTGATTCTGCCACTAGTTTAAATTAATACCCGAATCCAATGATAAATTATAGAAAAGATCGAACGCAAATCAAGTTATTATAATGGGAGCAAATGTCATCCATGAGGTGATCCAATATATATATAAAAACCTAATCAAAACCATGCATTTTTGTATACTCATATACTATCAAATCACATAATTATTTGAACCGGACAAACTCTAACCAATCGACACCTTCCATTTCTTGGTGTCTTTTCATCTTTAACTAACACCTTTTTTTTCAATTAAAGAACAATTTTTGGAAAGAATCATCGATGAACACAAGTCAAACTAGCCAACTCTCTGGACATGAGGTTCAGATTTCAAGTCCAAGAACTGTGTATAAATAGAGGAGCAATGTGTTCAGATTTTATTGCATTGGATCAAAACTACACACCCACGAGAGGAGGAAACGATGAGGGCTAGCTTTGTTTTGATTTTGATCTCTGGCATTGTATTAGCTTATGATGTAGGAGTTAGCCATGGTGGGGACCTGAGAAAAAACTTTTACAAGGATACTTGTCCCCAGGCTGAGGATATCATAAGAAGTATCATCTGGAAACGTGTTGCCTCCAATTCCTCATTGCCTGCAAAGTTCTTAAGGATGCATTTCCATGATTGTTTTGTTAGGGTAATATTCGTATATAATGTTTAATTCATATATAAGATGATATTATGATCGTATTCTCAAATACCACTTGGCAGAAAGTGAAAAATATTGGATTTCTTGCATGATAAGTTCATTTACTTTGGTTAGTATTGTTGAGTATGGTTTTGGCAGGGATGTGATGCGTCGGTATTGCTGGATTCTACGCCCAACAATCAGGCTGAAAGGGTAGCAATTCCTAACCTATCCCTTGGAGGATTTGACGTGATTGAGGAGGTAAAGAGCACGCTAGAGAAAACATGCCCTGGAGTTGTTTCTTGTGCAGATATAGTTGCTTTAGCTGCTAGAGATTCTGTTTCCTTTCAAGTAAGTCAAAAACTTCATCAAGTGAAGGGGGAATGTGTCTTCTTAAGGAATATGTATTTGTTAGAGAATATATTTGATTTGATTTGGTTGATTTGCAGTTTAAAAAGCCACTGTGGGAAGTGCTGACTGGTAGAAGAGATGGGTTGATTTCAAGAGCATCAGAGGCTCTGAATAATATCCCTTCACCTTTTTTTAACTTCACCCTTCTCAAACAATCTTTTGCCAACAAAAGCCTGACGGTGCATGATCTCGTTGTTTTATCAGGTAACGTTTATAATCCTATCAGAACTTAATATCAAAGCATAACTTGTCAAGATGATCGAGACAAGTGAGTTATCCGGTATCGTGGTGGGCAGGTGGACACACAATTGGGATAGGGCACTGCAATTTCTTCAGCAACAGGCTATACAATTTTACAGGGAAAGGAGATGCAGATCCTTCTCTCAACCGAGACTATACGGATTTGCTAAAAACTAAATGCCGAAGCCTGGCAGATAACACAACAACAGTGTCAATGGACCCTGAAACCCCTTTATCTTTTGACAAGAAGTACTATGACATCCTGAAGATGAAGAAAGGGCTTTTCCAATCTGATGCTGCACTGCTGACAGACAAGGGATCAAGCAATATCATCGACGAGTTGGTTGATTCAGGCAAGTTTTTCACAGAATTTGCACAATCCATGAAGAGAATGGGAGCCATTGAAGTGCTTACTGGAAGTGATGGAGAGATCAGGAAGAAATGCAACGTGGTCAACTCTTGATGTAATTTTTGTATGGTTTCTGTCTGAGAAATTCATTTGATATTGCACTTTGTCGAAATGCATTGGCAGGAAAGAATTATTATAATAACAATACCAAACTAGATGGAATTTGGTTCCCACAAGCTGATTGCTTGAACATGCAAACTCATGAAAATGGAAAGCGACTTTCGATTTTCTACCCAAACCTCTGCCAGCTTATAGATAAGATTCTTTTTCGACATGTCATATTCACAGAAAAAGCTCGAATCCGGTAAGTTGGGAAATGGTTGACAATGTTGCTAAGAAATATATAGACAATTTGAGGAATAATGAGGAAGCTAATATGTCAAAAGAACAACTGGCAATATATCCATTTAATTAATACTAATTATTTTTTAATCGATCAGTCAATGAAAATTGAAAAGATAAGATCAACTCAACTCAAATGTGTTTCTTTGGATGGAGTTGCTTAAACAAGGGGAAAAAAAGAGAGAAAATTAGAAATCAAATGCTGGTTGAACCCTGAAAGTCAGCTGGAAGCGGGTTTACCGGAGCTAGTAAGGGAATCAATCATCAAGGCACCGCCTGCCAACTTTGTTACAGTTGGATTGCATGAAATAATAATATTAACCTATGATCAATTTTTGGGTCTGTGTATGATCTCAACCTTTGGTTAAGTTTTGCTGTTGAAATCGAATTGAAGGAACCTCGTTACTTGCATCTCAAGTTAACATTGACTCCACATTACAGACTGTTATCCAGTTCCTGCATTGATCTTCAGGTTATATTTATGTGGAGATTATTAATAGTTATTGATTTTCTTAATTTATGTGCAAAATCAAATGAGATAAGTCTGAATAACTGATAAAGGCTTTGCATAACTTCATGCTTAATTAAATGACATCATTTCTTCTGATTTGTTTAATCTTCATGAATGAAGCGCTGAACTCAGAAGAAAATCATATACTGCATAGTTAAAAAGGAGAAATAAGCAAGTGGGTATTTGAAAAACTACAGCAAAGCTAAGATCATGGACAAGTTAAGGTGACTTTTATATTATTTATTGAACTCTTCTCCATCTCGGGAGTCTCGTTGCCAATATAAATGGAGATGCTTAGTTATAGCTTTTATGTGTGTTTCTGTTCCTTTAACTTTAAGTTTGTTGGTGGGTTTTCTTGAACTGGAAAGATGGTGATGTGTAGAGCAGATGGTATACTGATTGTAATAGCATGCTTATTTATGTTTGGAAGTGTTAGGGTCTGCAATGGCGATGGCCTTAGCTTAAATTTCTACGACACCGTTTGCCCAAATGCTGATGAGATCGTGAGGAACATTACAAGGAATAGGGCTCAAAGTAATTCAACTTTGGGGGCTAAACTGTTAAGGATGCACTTCCATGACTGTTTCGTTAGGGTAATATCATATACACACACACACACACTTCACTGCATCTTTATAAGCATGGTTTTCTAGCCAATAATGAATTACTGTGCAATATGTATGCATGCAGGGATGTGATGGCTCTATATTGCTGGATCCAGTTGGGCGTAATGAAACCGAGAAAGATACGATTCCGAATCAGTCACTGTCGGGTTTTGACGTCATCGATGAAATAAAAACTCAACTGGAGCAAGTTTGCCCTGGTGTTGTCTCGTGTGCTGATATTCTCGCTTTGGCTGCTCGTGATGCTGTTTCGTTATCCGTAAGCAGGCTTTCTTTTGATCTTCAATTTAGCACATACTTCAATCACCATTATAACCACATCAAAAAACCTTCTTTGGGGTAATAACCGATAATATGTATACGTGCATGTGATCATTGGCAGTTCAAGAAGCCATTATGGAATGTATTAACCGGAAGAAGAGATGGCGAAGTTTCGCTAGCATCTGAAGTCGATGGAAACATTCCTTCTCCATTCGCAAACTTCACCGCTCTCATGCAAATATTTTCCAACAAGAGCCTGGATGTCAATGATCTTGTAGTTCTATCAGGTACATTTTCTCGACAACGTAAAATTTTATCAAATCTTATGATTACGAGTGTATGGATTATGTTTTTTTTTATCATACATACGATCATGTTGATAACAGGTGGGCATACCATAGGCGTAGGTCATTGTGCCACGTTTACAAATAGGCTATATAACTTCACAGGCAATGGAGACATGGACCCTTCACTAGATAAAACATACGCAGATTTCTTAAAAACAAAATGTCCGAATCCAGCTAATCCAGCGACAACTGTGGAGATGGACCCTGAAAGTTCGCTCAAGTTTGATAAACATTACTTTGATGTTCTTCTTCAAAACAAGGGATTGTTTCAGTCTGATGCTGCTCTCCTCCAAGACGAACAATCTGCCAAGATTGTTAGACAGTTGAATATATCAAATGCCTTTTTCGCCAAGTTTGCCATATCCATGAAGAAAATGGGAGCCATTCAGGTGCTTACCGGAAAAGCTGGACAGATTAGAAAGAATTGCCGAGCAGTTAATCCTTAATTAATGATAATAAACTTATACGTCAAGGCCATTGAATTAATGATAAGTTATTGCTAAATTATTGCATGTTATTGTAATTTATATGTCATAGCAAATGCATAAATCTCCTTTATCTATATATATAAGGTAATAAAATTCCATCTTGTGTTGAATTTATACCCACCATTGAGGTTGTCTCAACTTTCAATGGATGGAGAGCCGAAAGTGGGATTGCAGAATCTTATGCCCTAATCACTTCTAAGAGATTTGATATTGATTGGATTGGACTCCAAATTTAGAATGCAAGAATACCCACTTGGATTTAATAGATTTCAATTATGGATAACCGACATTAAAGGATAAGAAACCAAGAACAAAAAAGGTAAAGTTGACATGACCTCTACCTTAAAGTCTATCCATGGAGTTATAGTGGCAACTTTGAGCTACCAAACTATAGTGGCTTCTTCCACTTACTTAAAGATAGCAATTCGGCATTGAAGGACTTTCCAAATCTCATGTACCACTTGATGCTGCTTTTTGACTTGAACAAGAGGTTGTTCTTCAGGAAAATACCTTAATGGTTATTGACTTATCAACTTCTTCATCGTATAGAATACACTTTGTTCGGAACATTATATTAATTATATTCAGATGCTGATGTTGTTACAGAATGATGGTGTACCACTGAAATTCCTTTTTATACACAAAAATGGAAGATGAGAAAATGAAGAAATGACATTGTTATGCTGACATTAAATGGAGAGCTTCTCTTTTATTTCCAAGTATGTTGAGTATGGTTGCTGCTATGTGAGATGGAGTTAGGCCTGCCTCTACCAACTGATCAGCTGGTGATCCATGCTCTATGTACCTATCCGGAAGGACGACTGGCCGCCACTGTTGACAGAAAGCAAACACCAAGTGTAAGGATACGATAGAAAGTTTTACCAGTTAAGGGTTCAGCTGTTAAATTTCTACCAGTATAACATTCATTTATAGAAATCATTGAGATCAATACCTTTAGTTTGCCATCAAGAAGGCCGTCAAGAGCTAGAAAATGAGCAACATGAGATCCAAAGCCCCCAATTGAACCTTCTTCAACTGTGATTAGTACTTCATGTGATTTTGCTAGACTTCTTATAAGTGCATGATCCAAAGGTTTGCAGAATCTAGCATCTGCAAGTGTAATGTTTATGCCATGACGTTCCACTAAAGCAGCAGCAGCCAAACAGCTTTGAACTGCTGAGCCATAACCCAACAGTGCCACTCTTTCTCCTTCTATCAATACCCTGCCTTTACCAATCTTAAGAGGGATGCCTTTGTTTCCTGGTGGCAGCTGAACTCCAATGCCATTACCTCTTGGGTAGCGGAAACAGCTAGGACGATCATCAATGGCAGCAGCAGTAGCCACCATGTGAAATAGCTCTGCCTCATCAGAAGGAGCCATCACCACCATATTAGGAAGGCAGGCCATAAAAGTAACGTCAAAAGCTCCACAATGCGTTGGACCATCTGCTCCCACCAATCCAGCTCTATCCATTGCAAATCTTACAGGCAGCTTCTGCAAATCCACATCATGCACCACCTGTGGTATTCAAGCAGAAAATTGCTATTAGTAGACGTCAATGACACACCAAATGAACGATTAAATGTAAAGAAAAGGACTACTGACTTGCCTGGTCATATGCCCTCTGCATGAAAGATGAGTAGATTGCGCAAAAAGGTTTAAGGCCCTCACAAGCTAGCCCTGCAGCAAACGTAACAGCATGCTGTTCTGCTATTCCAACATCAAAGCATCGAGTCGGGAATCGACGGAGGAAGAAATTTAAGCCTGTTCCACCTCCCATAGCAGCATGAATTGCAACGATATCCTTGTCAACTTCTGCTTCCGCAATCAATGCCTCCGCAAAGTATGCCGTATAAGACTGAGTCCTAGCACTGCCCTTGAATTGCTTTCCGGTGGCAGGATCAAACTTGACCACTCCTGCAAAATGAACATGATGCCATTGCTATTTTCCAGCAATAAGAATTTAAAAACTATGTGAAAAATATCAACGAATTTCTTTTTTCCCTTTTCCAATTAATGGTCAACCAAGTTAATTACCATGATACTTGTCTGCGGCTTTCTCAGCATATGGATAACCACGGCCTTTCTCGGTAACAACATGAATCAAAACAGGACCGGTTGTTTTTGTACTCTTAACCTCTTTGAGAATAGCAACAAGATCATCTATGTTGTGACCATCAACAGGTCCAATATAATAAAGACCAAGCTCTTCAAAGAGAGTTGATCCAGAACCACTAATCATCCCGCGAGCATATTCATCAACTTTTGCTGCCAATTCATGCATAGGTCCACCAATCTGCTTTGTAACACCCTGCAACAAATTTCAATCCAAAAAAAAAAAATCAGTTTTCTGGTCAAACTAGCAATATCAGAACATTCTGTTCTCTGTCTCCCTGGTGTGTAATACCTTGGCAACTTCTCTTAATTCTCTGAGAGGCCTGTTTGATTGCAACCTACTGAGAGCACTGCTCAAAGCACCGACAGGTGGTATAGGTCCATCAAGAGTAGCAGTTGGTAAAGAAACTTGCTTGTTGTCATTAAGAATAACAATCATATCAGAGTCCAAGTATCCTGCACTATTCATAGCTTCATAAGCTTGTCCTGCTGTCATTGCACCATCTCCTATAACAGCAACAACATTGTTCTTCCTTCCTTTTAAGTCCCTGCCAACAGCCATTCCTGCCCAACAAAAGCGCCAAAAGTTTATAGCTGAAATAAAGATTGTCGAGAATTTCGTCATACCCGAGAAGAAGCAGAGTAGTACCTAAGCCTGCAGAAATGGTGGTAGAGCTGTGGCCAGTTCCAAAACAATCATATTCACTCTCTGATCGCTTGGTGAAACCAGAAAGTCCGTTTGTTTGTCTCATTGTTTGCATCTTGTCTCTTCTTCCAGTCAGGATTTTATGCGGGTAAGACTGCAAAATCAAAATAGTATCTGAAACATTTGCACACAATTTGTATCCCATCCATCGTCTCCAACACAAAAGGTTGGGAAGAAACCTGATGACCAACATCCCATAGAATCTTGTCCTGAGGAGCATTGAAGACATAGTGAAGAGCAACAGTGAGCTCAACAACACCGAGGCTTGATCCTAAGTGACCCCCAGTTTTAGAAACATTGAAAATAACATCTGAACGTAGCTCATCTGATAGTTGTTTCAGCTCCTGTAGGGAGAAAGATTCCTTATCAAGATACTACAAAGTTGTGTTATTAATGAATGAATAAGCAAGAAGATATCTCATATACAAGTCTCAAGAAGGGGGAAAAAAGATATGTGATGCATCTGTGGACATTATTGTATACCTTAATTGATAGATTTTTCATGTGAATTGGATAGTTTATGGTGTCAAGGAGAGGTGTTGGTGGCCTTTGTGAGTGATATTCTCCTGCCTCTGATAGTGATGCACAAACCCCAACTGGCCTTTTCTTTCCTTTTGCCTGAATAGTACAAAAACACCAGTTTCTTTCGATGGATTTTTTCAAAAAAAATGAGAAAGTAACTGAAATTCCACACGAAACCAAATAAGAGAAAAAAACGCAGATGGGTTTTCTCATTTCCTTAATCAAGATCAGTATAATCATAATTCTGAAAGAAAAGAGGTACTAGAAAACAAGAAGTCTCAACTCCAAATCCTGCAACATGGTATTCCTCCAAAAGCTTAACAAGCACGAAAAAACAAAAAAACAAACAAACAAACGTAACAGACCTGATTACAAGTTGGCAGGGTTTGACCCAGCAGGTGTGTTTTGAGTAACAAACGAGAAGAAGCATGGCCACAAAGATCTGAACTTGTATTTGCATGAAAAGAAAATGCAGAAAGAGCCATTGCAGAAACAGAACGAGGACAGGCACAGGAACACGTTGAAAGAGCTTAAAGTAAACTAAAAGAGGGACCAATAAGCCACTGTTAACGAAGAAACTAGAAATAGAGTGGAGATTGTGATAATGGCACCAAACTGAATAACCCCACTAAACGGTACAATAATATAAAGAGTTCGTGGTTGACAATGAGAGTCGCTGAGAAATAAAGATTCTGGGTTTAATTTTTTCGGTACTGCTAAGTATATAGGTTTATATATATACACACACACATATATATATATAATTTACTTTAATGAAGAAGCGTTGGCAAGAAGAAACAGGGCAATGAAGAGAAGAGTTGTTGTGGGAAGTGGCAGGGCCAGGAACTGGCTGGTGAAGTCTCATTGAGCCACGTCACCAGAAATCACGAATGGATAGATTGACTAGATATGTATAAGATAGATAGACATGTAACGATAAAATTAATATATCTTCATATGTTAACCGGATATCTATAAAATTATAATTGATCCCTCAAATTTGTATGAATTGATGATTTAGTCCCCTACGCATAAAATGACACCAAATGGACCCTTCAAATGAATTTGAAAGTAGGATTAAATGTTTAAATCCATTATTTAAATATAAATTATTATATAAATATTAGATAAATAGATAAATGAAGAATTCTTTTATAAATTAATATAATAATATATATCAATTCTCATTAAATTTTAAATATTAATTATTAGATTAATATTGATCAATTTTAATTCTTACTAATTATTAATATACAAATAATAATCAATAAATATTTAATATTAAATAAAAATTAGCGAATCCCATGCAACATAAAGTACGAGCTTGTGGTAATAATATAAGCTTGAAATCTCTCCCTCAAGAACAAGAAAGTATGGTTACAGGAAACAAGAAAACAATATGAAGCGGCTAATCAGTAGATTTCCTCGTACAGAGATTATTACTCCATCAATTTCGGATTTTGAAGTAAAGCGTGGTTGGACGATGAACAGCTAGAAAAATTACTGATCGGCCTACTCAAATAGAGAATTAGCCATTGAAACAGGAAATTAATCCAAAAGGAAGCAGAAGATGATGAACAAACATCTATCATTTCATTTTAGCCTCGGTAAACAGAACATGGCGATTCACCCTCGGGTCATATTTCCGAAACTCCAGCTTTTCAGCGACTTTCTTCGCACTCTTTCTCTTCACATAGAAGAATCCAGTTCCAGCAGCTGAAACGAGCCGGATGAACATAAACGTCTTCTTCTTCTTGTCACCCATTGTCTGATTACACACGGAGCAGAAGGAAAAATAAATGAGTAATTTTCGCAAGCATCTTCTGAGCGAGAGACTAGAACCGGTTATTACAAGTGATAATCACAGACTGCTCTAAACATGGAAAATCGTAAGCGTAACAAAGAAACCAAATCAAACGCAAGTGGGAGGAGAAACCAATGAAAACTAAAT